>BQNB010046454.1:0-43685 GCA_026074375.1 Tanacetum coccineum
AAACCCGCGAGGGGGATACATGTTTGTTTTATAAATCGAACACATATGATTTTATGGTATGATGGACCCGATTACGAGATTGTTTCCGCATTAGTTGCTATTGTCGAAGTCCCTTATTTCATGAACCGTTAATTGCCTTGTTGAGAGGTAAACGCTAATGCATTAAATAGATCTATTGGGTTTGACAACCCTGTCCGGGGTTTGAATCCTTGTGACCACCCTGTCAAACAGACATTTTGTTATTAGAAATTAGTAGGAAGACTTGAAGGGTATTACAACCCGAAGCGGTGTTGCTTATCAAGGACCCACGATTCCTACTACTTCTTCTTCTCCCTCCCTCCAAGATCAAAAACTGATTAAAGTTAAATTCAACCCTTTATATATATATAAATATAAATATATAATAAGGATCAAAATCCACAAAATCAATGAAACCGGAAGTAGTATGTGATATTCCCGGGTCGTTTATCCCCAGCGAGGAGTGAATTGGAAAGTCGAGAGTTGGATTGACATTTGATGATTGAATGGAACAAGATTTGGATTTATTTCTAAATCTATGGGAAAAATAATGCAATCTATACTAAAAACGATAAAGGCACACTAATTTAAGCTAAAAACGATAACGAGAATGTGAAAACAACGACTAAAAACCCTAATAGAGATCACGGAATGAATGATGTCAAGGAATGATTGCGAATTTGTAAGGGAGTTGCTAATCACGTAAGATACAGATTTTGAAATGAATAGATGATGAAGGTAGTAATGAAGGTAATAAGGATAATGATTAAGGGATTGTTTGTACAAACGGATTAAAAGAAACTTGTTTGTACGTATGTTATATACTTAAGCCTACTTATTTATAATTAGTCACTTACAAAAAGAAGCGTCCAACTCCTTGTAACTGAGAATTTATAAATTCATAGTTCAGGGATTTATAATTTCCTTATTCAAATGAAGAAGCATTCTAATTCATTTCAATAAGATGATCATAAATCGTCTTACCTAAGCATAAAAACATGATATGGTAATAAATGATTACATAATATTGAGATGTTGATTGTACTGACGCCCATATAATCGAGGATGAAAATTTATGTTGCAAAGGTATGAGGAGAGTATTCATAGTTGAATATAATAGAATTAATGGAATTTGACAAATGATGACAGATTTTGATATCATTAGATAACAAGATGTAATGGAATCATCACTTTATTATTTCATGGATAACTTTACATACGAAACTCCAAAAGAGCTGATACTTATGTTACGTATATAGTAGGATTCTAGAATAATAAACAACAAGGATTGAAGCTTGATGATCGGGGTTTTCAGATTGAAGAAGATTCTGATGAACTTGAATATCCTCAAGAGTTGTTTTCAGCGGTTGATCTTTTGTTTTTGCAGTACTTGGTCCGGTGGCCTATCTTGTTGCAAACCTGACACTTGACACTGCAAGGTCCTGTGTGATGTAGTCTACATCTTTTGCACAAGGGACAATTCCCAATATACCCATTGGCGGCAGTATAAACTTTAAAGGTTTCTTGTCTTCTATTCTGTTGGTGGTGGTAATTATCGTTACGGTTGTAATTGTTGTGGTTATTTTAGTAGTTGTCATTTTTGCGATTGTTGAAGTGGTTATTGTTGTTGTGGTATTTGGGGTAGTTGTTGTTGTTGTCGATGGTGTTTCTCTTATCTTCTAATTTTCGTTTATGATCATTGGTTTCTTGCACAGAATCGCGTTTTATTATCTGATCCATTAACCTCTGGGATATGTTGATGGCTTCCTCCAAAGTTTGAGGTTTCGAGGCAGTAACGTTTCCTTCAATGCTTCGAGGTAGACCTCCGATAAAAGCTTCCAAGAGTTTCTCATTGTTTGGCACCATGTTTGGACACAAGGTGGTTAATTCTTGGAATCTTCTAACATAGGGTTTAAGGTCATTTCTCTTTACACTCAGATTGTAAAGTTCCTCTTCCATTTTTCTGATCTCAGTCCGGGGACAATACTTATTCGTTAGAAGCCTTTTTAACTTAGTCCAGGTGGTTTGATTAGCTTGCTCTATTCCTATAGGTTGGGCATATGCATTCCACCAGGACAAGGCATCGTCAGTTAAAGTACCAGTAGCAAATGTTACTTTATTTTCCTCAGCACATTTACTTCGAGAGAATACTGATTCGGTTCATTCAAACCAGCGAATAAGGCCTACTGCTCCTTCTGTACCATTAAAGCAGAGAGGTTGTCAGCTGATAAACTCTTTGTAGTTTCCCATTTTCACTGCAGGAGTTCTAGTAAGATTACTAGCACTTACCATGGCAGCAGTCTGTGCTTCCAGGGATGCAGTAAAATCAGCAGTCAGTTGCCGGATGGCATCCAAAGTTATGGCTGGTGTTTCGGATGTTGACGTCCTTTTGGGAGGCATTCTATCAACATAAGAGAACATGTAGTAAGAATGACATCACAATTTTAGAAAGGTAATACTTTAAAGAAAATGTGATGCTTAAAATGCTTAGAGAAATGCTTATTTTTAGATTTTAAGCACTTAGAAGTTATGGTATGATTCATGAAGACGGAGATAATGATACAAATGATGGAGATGATGATGGAAGAGAGAGATAAGTTGGAAACAATAAGGTATGAAACGGGATTTCCTTTATAAATAACTTGCCTTTTTACTGTACATAGTCAAGATTTGACAAGCGTTTTTATTTATACCACACATCCCATGGCTAGGATAAAGCTATAACTATTCTAAGAGTTTGTTGATTCTGAGCCGGTAGATGACATCCTAAAGATCTTCCTGATTTGTTTGGTGATAAGCTTGGGTTTTCTCAATGATTTGTTCAAGATCGGAAATTCTATAGTAAGCAAAGGCAATCTTATCCTTTTGCCCTAACTGCTTCTTTTGAAGTTTGATAATCTGAGTACGGATTTTCTTGAGTTGGTCTTTTAGTTCGTCACTATTCCTTCGTATGATCGTCCTTCCTCCATTTTCTCGATGTGGTGAAGATAGAGTTCATCTAAGTAATTCAAAATATCTTCGATTTGTCCCTCATGATGTTTCAGATACATCTTAATTGGACATTTTCCTATTTCAAATATCTGAGGTGGGGTAGGAGTATAAACTGAGGAAGATGGTGATACCAAATCACAGGTTTGATTCCGGGATGAATTAGATAACGTAGTTGAGGAAGAAGATGGAGAATGAATTTGCTTCCTAGGTAGTAATAGTTCTTCAGGAATAAAGAAATATCGAGGATTAAATAGTAATGATGGTGGTAATACCGGAAATGGAGTTAAAATAGCTGGTGAAGTAATAGGATCTGGTGATGAAATAGGGGATTCCTTAGCATAAAATGCTTGTACGTTCTTCAAATAAGGATTATTGTATAGGGATGAAAATACTGGTGGGATCATATTATCTGTAGAGTTTTCCGAAGAGTTAAAAGATCTGCTTTCCGATGAAGCTGGGAAGTAATTCGATGACACTGAAGTATAGTTAAGAATATTCATAGAGGAAAAAGCATCCTCAATATCGGAAGTAGAGTGATTGGGAGAAGACATCGTTCTGATAACAACCCAGTTTGTAAATAACATAAGTTATTTATGTAATAGTATAATAGATATGTATCTTTACATACTTGTTCCGGAATGTAGTGGCACGGAGGACCTTGATGGCTGAAAAATGGAAAGTTGGTTATAGTTAAGGTTTTGACCTTGTTTCTTATAACAATGCGCTGATTCCAATCTGTAACTCCCATTTTTACAATATAGCAGCGAAAGCTATATGGTATTACTATGGATTAAAACAATTAATAATCAGAGAAAACAACTTTAAAGAAACGTTGTTAGGGAAAAATTTAGTTATCATTCATTTTAATCAGAGTTTTTACAAAATGCAGGTCCCAAAATCTAAAACATTATGTTTAAATGATAACAGTTCAGCCATCTTTAAGCCATGCCAACTCCGTGTGCAACTTGTCAAATTAATGAGATAACATGCTAAAAAGTCAACAATTGGTGAGTGAAATATAAGTTTGATAAAAGTTTGTATACAAAAGTCATAGTATAATAATTGTACAACACAATTATTATGAAAATGGTATGGTTATGTTCTTGGGTCATGTTATTATATACCCGAATCATAGTTACAATGTATTATCCCATTGTTTCCTTGTTTGGTCTATTTGGTCTTGTCTGGTATCAACACATTATATCAAAGTCAATTTAACGACTCCGAAGAGCTCCTTATTTCACATATTAATTTCCTCAAAGTCAATTTAACGACTCAAAGTCAAATTTAACGACTTGAAGTCAAATTTAACGACTTATAGGATCTATGATACTAACAGATTAACATCCATAGTCAATTTAACGACTTGAAGTCAAATTTAATGACTTGAAGTCAAATTTAACGACTAATAGGATTTATAACTTAGGCATTGATTGTAATGATGTATCAGATTAACATATAGTCTGGTAAAACACTTGTATTCGTTATTTATAGCATGTATCCCCCTTACGGGTTTATGAAAGCATTTAAGAGATTAAAAGTGAGGCTATGAACTCACTAAGTCATTGAAAAACAATCACATTGTTATAAGATAAATGAGTATGTAAAAGAGTTTGTAACAAGCATGTATCCCCCTCGCGGGTTTATAAAACATGTAAATAAGTAAAGGGGGGCGGAGGTTATGAATCTCACTGATAGGTAGATGTTACTATATATTCCAAAATGAAAGCTGATGACCTTATCACAATCTTAACGGGGATAATTGATATAGCAAAATGATAATAAATAGCCACGTCACGCAACCTGAGTAGAATATGTCAAGTTTAGGAGATTTGTACTTTGAACTGTGAGTTTTAGATGTTATGGTTTGATTGAAGAGTTTGGGAATTATTGTATCACCGTTCGGGCCATCATAATTCAGAAGTCATTCAGTAAACGTTTGAGGAGCTAGGGCACTTTAAATCGTAAACCCAACAACTTAGTCAGAACGTAATACCAAGATGAAACCTCTTAATATGAAGCTCCCTAGTATTGTGATACGATATAATCGGTTTTAAGCGTTTTGATCAATATCTGGAAATGTTAAGCACGAGAGCGTTATTTATAAGTTTGTTTGTAAGGTTTTAAACATTTGTTTTTTTATATTTTCTAAATGTTACATTTAGACCCAGGGTTTGAAAAAATTTAAAAATAGGCCCTTGGAGTTTGTTTTTACGACTTTAGTTCCCTCATCTTTAAAAGACTATACCAAGTAATCTTGCTTTTGAAGTGACATAATAGATCCTGGAGTTATAACTTTGATTAAAATGACACTTTTAGTCCCCTTATTGTTATAAGTTTCGAAATTTACGATATATACCCCTTGCTGGTTATAATTACAAAAATGTCCCAAATTGACTTGCAAAGCTTAGTTTAATTTTAATAGACATTTATATGTTATAATAAATCTAAAATATTAAATTTTGATGCAACACAACGTTTAAAAATAACGATTCGTTACGCTAGGAAGCAAAAGGGTCAAATGGGGTTTCAAAAAAGTTAACGCGCAGGTTTTATGTTCAACATCCTTCATTAATCAATAAAGTGGTATTTTAACCATTAGTTAGCATGCTAGGATAGATTATGATTATAACAATATTTAACCATTATAAATTTAGTTTTAAGAAAAAAAAACGCGAGAAAATTAGGTTTTGTTGTAGTGTACGGTTTTGGATCAAAAAGGCATAACACTTAGGTTTTTGAGTTCAAAGCTTTATATTATGATTTTATCAAGATCATATGAACATTATAACATTACATGAGCAGATATGAAGTTGATAGAACCTGGGTTTGAGCTTCAATGATCAAAAATGGTGGAAATGGGTCGTTTCGGGTAGTATTTCATCGTATTACGCTTGTATCTTCACTCTGAAATGGCTTCCAATACTTCAGGGATTCGCTTCTTGAATTCTTTAATGATCCTAGGATCATAAGGGAGCAAAGGATTGCTGCCTATAAGGGTTATAGAGGAGGAGGTGTGGTGCAAGTTAGAATGAGCTATCTAAGGTCCTATTTATAGTAGTTTGAAGGCAAAGGAGTTAAGGAACACTTAGGATCTATTCATGGACGTGTGGAGGGTCTAGTAGGTGATGTGTTGAAGCTATGGTTGTGAGTTTGAGGGTTTCGGGATAGTAATTGAAGTGGTGGAAGTGTTTTTTGGGTGTTTGGGTGTCACGGCTAGAAGATGGACAACAAGGCCATCATGTGTCTTCAATTTTGTCCATTGGCAAAGGTAAGAGAGGTGGGTAGTGATTAAGGGTTTCTAGAAGTGGTTCATGGAAGTTATTTGCACTTTGGAATGATTTGAAATGGTTTAAAATTGATGGTGAAAGGGTGCGGGCTATTTTGGGGTTCGACTAGGGTTTCACAAGTTTTCAAGTCTTTATTTCGTGTATTAAATGATTTAGGTAGTTAATATATGTTAAGCCAATGGTCTGATTGGAAGGATTAGTAAAGATTAGCACTTGGTTTAGTTTAAATCGATTAGATTGAAGTAATGTGGTCCACCGGGTCTGATTTGGGCTCGTTTAGGGTTTTTTGCAACTTTCTTGGTTTATATTTTGTATAATTTTGTTTAGGAATGATGGAATAACAGATTAGGGCTTAATTAAAGTATTATCAATGAAGTTTGTCATTTTGGTTTTAGGTAAGATCCGGTGAATTGAAGAATAAACCGTAGCTTGGAATTGGGTTCTCATATAAGGCTTTTAGGGGTTTTCGAGCTTTGTAATTCTCGTAAATTGTTGAAAGCTCAATAATGGATAACGATGGATAAGGTTTGTTGTAAACTCATTTTATGGGTTTAATGACTATTGTTGCTTTTTGAGAATGAGATGGTAGAAAATGATGTAAAGGGGTCATAGTTTCATTTAGTGCACAATTAGGTACATATTTAGGGGCTTTCTCGGATTCGTTTTAGTACAAATGATATAAGATGATGAGAGTAATGATGAAATAATGATTTATTAGTATTTGATATGATTGTAAAATAAGTTAGTGTCAAAACTTATTTGACGTGTTGTTAGGTTTAATAATGGATTAAATGAAGAAATGGGGTCATTTTGTAGTATTTAGTCGGGTTAGGGTTTTGACTTTTGAATTGGGTTTTGTGTAGATAGTGAGTGATGGCTTATGGAATAGAATAATTAGGTGTTAACCATTGTAGAAATAGTTTAGTAGCTTTTACACACAGTTGTGGTGAAGAAATTAGAATGAAGGGAGGTAAATGGCTATTTTAGTGATCATGCTTAATGACATGTTATTGAGCTTTTTAGGACTTGTACCTTTCTTTGTGTTAGTGTATATTACATATGAGATGTCTATGATATTGTTACTTATGCTTTAGGTAGTAGCTTGTACATTCATTTATTATTAATTTTTTATGGGAATTTGGGTTTAGAGGGTATACGATAACGTTTAAGCCCGTTTAGATATAACGTTCGAATAGTACATTTTATAGTAATAATGTACCTTGTAACAAGGGATATATGATGATATTGACTTGGAATGTTATGATGGTTTGCTTGACATTTATGAAGATAGGATGGTATAGATATGTTGCGTGAGCTGTCTACTTTAGTTTATGGACATTACTGATATATTATAGTAATGTAATAAAGCGAAAAATTTCCCTGTATAATTGTGATAATAGTAAAATAGGTTTTGCATTTGATGAAAATTCTTGGGTTGTTATAGTCTCCACCCCTTACAGAAATCTCGTCCCGAGATTTAATTGAAAGTTATAGTGGTATTGTTTAGAGATAGGTACTGGGTATGAATTTAGGTTAATCAAGGTCACAAGTTCACGTGTGTGATGCATTTATAATTATGTTGTACACCATAATTATAATTACCTCCTTTTACACGTCTACTTATTTCCAAGACCACGCCTTTTGATGATAGAATTTCTCCAGATACTGATAGAATATAGGTGATGAAATACTTCGATTTATGAAACCTGTGGGTTATGGGCCTACCATGCTTCTGCTACGCCACTCTGATCGTAAAGAATCATTATTCGTTAACCTTTAAAATTCAACATCAAATAAGATTGCTATCACAAGTCTTTGTCAAAATTTTCATACCTAGTGGTATTGAAATCATTGGACATTGCATAGATTCTTGTGTGTTTCCTTGTTATTATGTTGCAGAATATAGGAAATTTTTAGAATACGGAGATCACGGAATGAATGATGTCAAGGAATGATTGCGAATTTGTAAGGGAGTTGCTAATCACGTAAGATACAGATTTTGAAATGAATAGATGATGAAGGTAGTAATGAAGGTAATAAGGATAATGATTAAGGGATTGTTTGTACAAACGGATTAAAAGAAACTTGTTTGTACGTATGTTATATACTTAAGCCTACTTATTTATAATTAGTCACTTACAAAAAGAAGCGTCCAACTCCTTGTAACTGAGAATTTATAAATTCATAGTTCAGGGATTTATAATTTCCTTATTCAAATGAAGAAGCATTCTAATTCATTTCAATAAGATGATCATAAATCGTCTTACCTAAGCATAAAAACATGATATGGTAATAAATGATTACATAATATTGAGATGTTGATTGTACTGATGCCCATATAATTGAGGATGAAAATTTATGTTGCAAAGGTATGAGGAGAGTATTCATAGTTGAATATAATAGAATTAATGGAATTTGACAAATGATGACAGATTTTGATATCATTAGATAACAAGATGTAATGGAATCATCACTTTATTATTTCATGGATAACTTTACATACGAAACTCCAAAAGAGCTGATACTTATGTTACGTATATAGTAGGATTCTAGAATAATAAACAACAAGGATTGAAGCTTGATGATCGGGGTTTTCAGATTGAAGAAGATTCTGATGAACTTGAATATCCTCAAGAGTTGTTTTCAGCGGTTGATCTTTTGTTTTTGCAGTACTTGGTCCGGTGGCCTATCTTGTTGCAAACCTGACACTTGACACTGCAAGGTCCTGTGTGATGTAGTCTACATCTTTTGCACAAGGGACGATTCCCAATATACCCATTGGCGGCAGTATAAACTTTGAAGGTTTCTTGTCTTCTATTCTGCTGGTGGTGGTAATCATCGTTACGGTTGTAATTGTTGTGGTTATTTTGGTAGTTGTCATTTTTGCGATTGTTGAAGTGGTTATTGTTGTTGTGGTATTTGGGGTAGTTGTTGTTGTTGTCGATGGTGTTTCTCTTATCTTCTAATTTTCGTTTATGATCATTGGTTTCTTGCACAGAATCGCGTTTTATTATCTGATCCATTAACCTCTGGGATATGTTGATGGCTTCCTCCAAAGTTTGAGGTTTCGAGGCAGTAACGTTTCCTTCAATGCTTCGAGGTAGACCTCCGATAAAAGCTTCCAAGAGTTTCTCATTGTTTGGCACCATGTTTGGACACAAGGTGGTTAATTCTTGGAATCTTCTAACATAGGGTTTAAGATCATTTCCCTTTACACTCAGATTGTAAAGTTCCTCTTCCATTTTTCTGATCTCAGTCCGGGGACAATACTTGTTTGTCAGAAGCCTTTTTAACTCAGTCCAGGTGGTTCGATTAGCTTGCTCTATTCCCATAGGTTGGGCATATGCATTCCACCAGGATAAGGCATCGTCAGTTAAAGTACCAGTAGCAAATGTTACTTTATTTTCCTCAGCACATCTGCTTCGAGAGAATACTGATTCGGTTCGTTCAAACCAGCGAATAAGGCCTACTGCTCCTTCCGTACCATTAAAGCAGAAAGGTTGACAGCTGATAAACTCTTTGTAGTTTCCCGTTTTCACTGCAGGAGTTCCAGTAAGATTACTAGCACTTGCCATGGCAGCAGTCTGTGCTTCCAGGGCTGCAGTAAAATCAGCAGTCAGTTGCCGGATGGCATCCAAAGTTATGGCTGGTGTTTCGGATGTTGACGTCCTTTTAGGAGGCATCCTATCAACATAAGATAACACGTAATAAGAATGACATCATAAGTTTTGAAAAGTAAGAGAATGTGATGCTAAAATGCTTAAAGAATAATGCTTATTTTTGAACTTTTAAGCACTTAGAGATAAAGACAGAGATAATGATGCAAATGGTGGAAATGATGATGAAATAAGATACGAAACGGGATTGCCTTTATAAATAACTTGCCTTCTTACTGTATATAGTCAAGATTTGACAAGCATTTTTATTTATACCACACATCTCATAGCTAGGATAAAGCTATAATTATTCTAAGAGTTTGTTGATTCTGAGCCGGTAGATGACATCCTAAAGATCCTCCTGATCTGTTTGGTGACGAGCTTGGATTTTCTTAATGATTTGTTCAAGATTAGAAATTCTGTAGTAAGCAAAGGCAATCTTATCCTTTTACCCTAACTGCTTCTTTTGAAGTTTAATAATCTGAGTATAGATTTTCTTGAGTTCGGTCTTTAGTTCGTCACTATTCCTTCGTATGATCATTCTATCAATATGTCCTTCTTCCATTTTCTCGATCTGGTGAAGATAGAGTTCATCTAAGTAATTCAAAATATCTTCGATTTGTCCCTCATGATGTTTTAGATACATCTTAATTAGACATTTTCCTATATCAAATACCTGAGGAGGGGTAGGAGTATAAACTGGGGAAGATGGTGATACCAAATTACAGTTTGATTTCGGGATAAATTAGATAATGTAGGTGAGGAAGAAGATGGGGAATGGATTCGCTTCTTAGGTGGTAATAATTCTTCAGGAATAAATAAATATCGATGATTAAATAGTAGTGATGGTGGTAATATCGGAGAAAGAGTCAAAATAGCTGGTGAAGTAATAGGATCTGGTGATGAAATAGGTAATTCCTTCGCATAAAATGCTTGTACGTCCTTCAAACAAGGATTATTGTAGAAAGATGAGAATACCAGTGGAATCATATTATCGTTAGAGTTTTTCGAAGAGTTAAAAGAAATGCTTCCCGATGAAGCTGGGAAATAATCCGATGAGACCGAAGTATAGTTAAGATTATTCATAGAGAAAAAAGCATCATCGATATCGAAAGTAGAGCGGTTGGGAGAAGACATCGTTCTGATAACAACCTAGTTTGTAAATAACATAAGTTATTTATGTAATAGTATAATAGATATGTATATTTACATACTTGTTCCAGAATGTAGTGGCACGAAGGACTTTGATGGCTGAAAAAGAAATGTGGTTATAGTTAAGGTTTTGACCTTGTTCTCTATAACCATGGCGCTGATACCAATCTGTAACACCCCCATTTTTACAATATAGCAGCGGAAGCTAATCTGGGGTATTACTTCATGGATACAACAATCATAATCATAGAAAATGACTCAAAAGAGACGTTGTTGGAAAAATTTAGTTATCATTCATTATATTCAGAGTTTTTACAAAATGCAGGTCCCAAAATCTAAAACATCATGTTTGAATGATAACAATTCAGCCATCTTTGAGTCAATGCCACTCCGTGCCACAACTTGCTCAATTACCTGAGATAAACATGCTAGAAAGTCAACACAATGGTTGAGTAAAATTCATAGGTTTGATATAAACAGTTTGAATACAAGTAATAGTATAATAATTGCATAAACACAATTATTGTGAAAATGGTATGGTTATGATCTTGGGTCATGTTATTATATACATGTTATTAGTAATAATCGCAATGAATCATAGTAACAATGTATTATCCCGTTATTGCCTTGTTTGGTCTGATTGGTCTTGTTCTCATGTCATCAACACATTATCATCCAAAGTCAATTTAACGACTTGAAGAGCTCATATATGAACATATTAACATCCAAAGTCAATTTAACGACTTAAAGGATTTATTAATATCCAAAGTCAATTTAACGACTTGAAGTCAAATTTAACGACTTGAAGGATTTATTACACTAACATTAATATCCAAAGTCAATTTAATGGCTCGAAGTCAAATTTAACGACTTGTAAGATTTATGAAACTAACATATTAATATCCAAAGTCAATTTAATAACTCAAAGTCAAATTTAATGACTTATAGGATTTATGAAACTAACATATTAATATCCAAAGTCAATTTAACGACTTGTAGTCAAATTTAACAACTTGTAGGATTTATGATACTAACAGATTAACATCCATAGTCAATTTAACGACTTGTAGTCAAATTAATGAGTATGTAAACAGGTTTGAAACCGTATGTATCTCCACTGGGGTTTATAAAACATGTAATATAAGTAAGGCGAGGTTATGAATCCACCTGATGGTAGGTGTATATTATATTCCAAAATGAAAGCTGTCCGACTTATCCACAAAAACTTAACGGGGATAGTTGATATAGTAAAATGAAAGTAAACAGCCCACGTACTGCGTAGAATATGTCACGTCTTCGGAAGATTGTACTTAGAACTTTGTTTAAGAGTTATTGAGTTTGATTGAAGGGTTTGGGAATTATTGGTATTCACGTTGGGCCTCCTAATTCAGAAGTCATTCACTAAATGGTTTTTTTTTGCGAGGAGCTAGGGCACTTTTAATCGTAAGCCCAAAACTCAGTCAGAACGTAAATACAAGATGAAACCTTTAATAAGAAGTCTAGATATGTGGTACAATCATCGCTTGGGATGTCCGGTTTTAACTGTTTTTAAATCAATATCTTGTAAACTGTTAAGCACGAGGAGCTCGTTATATTAAAGTATGGTTGAGGGTTTTGAAACACGTTTTTATATTTTTCAAAAATGTTACATTTTAGACCTGGGGTTTGGCACAAATTTACCAGTCGACCCTGAGGGTGCCACTTTTAGGACTTTGGTCCTCTCAACTTTTCTTGATATACTAACATACATCATGGTCTTTGAAAGTGAATAAATGATCCCTGGAGTTATAACTTTGATAAACAATACCCTTTTAGCCCTTTTAGTTATAAGTTTCCGAAAGTTACGATATATACCCCTTGCATGGATTATAATTACAAAAAACATTTCAATTGCCAGGCATGCTTAGTTTAACTATTTCAATAGACATTTATAAGTTATAATAAACTAAAATATGAAGTTTTAACGCCACACAAGTTTTAACAAAGATAGTTAAGCTAGAAGCATAACGGTCTTACTAGGGTTTCAAAACGTAAATGTGTGGTTTTAAGTTCAAATTCCTTCATTAATCAATAAAGTGGTTATTTTAACATTAGTTAAGCTTGATAGGAGTAGAATTTTAACAATATTTAACCTTTATACCATTTAGTTTTAAGAAAAACCCGAAATTCGGGGTTTCGGGTGTTCCGGTTTTGGATCAAAGGCATACCATTAGGTTTTTGAGTTCGAAGCTTTATAATTATGATTTTATATGATCATATGAAGACATTATACACATTATGAGCAGATTATGAAGTTGATAGAACTGGGTTTGAGCTTCAATGATCCTCAAATGGTGAAATGGGTTGTTTGGGTAGTATTTCACTCGTACGGCCTTGAAATCTTCACCTCTGAGGCTCTCAATACTTCAGGGCTTCGCTTCTTGAACTTCTTTAATGATCCTAGGATCATAAGGGAGCAAATTATTTCTTCCTATAAGGGTTATAGAGGAGGAGGTGTGGTGCAAGTTAGAATGAGCTATCTAAGGTCCTATTTATAGTAGTTTGAAGGCAAAGGAGTTAAGGAACACTTAGGATCTGATCTTGGACGTGTGGAGGTTTAGTAGGTATGTTTTGAAGCTATGGTGTGAGTACTAAGGGTCTAGGGTAAATCGATTGAAGTTGGTGGAGTGTTTTTGGGATGTTTGGGGGTCACGCTAGATGAAGGACAACACGCGGCTGTTGTGGTTTAAAAGAGACTCATGTGGCTTGATTTTTGACCAAGGAAAGGTATAAGGAGGTGGGTAAGCTTCTTAAGGGTTTCTAGAAGGGGTTCATGGAAGTTATTTGCACATGGTTTGGTTTTAAATGGGTCAAAAATGATAAAGAAGGGGTTCGGGGTCTGTTTTGGGTTCGACAAAGGTTTTACAAGTTTTCAAGCACATATTTCGTGTGTAATTGATTAAGGATGGTTAATATATGTTCCTAAGGTCTGATATAAGAAGGATTAACAAAGATTAGTATTTGGTTTGGGTTAAAACGGGTTAGAATTGAAGAAATGGGGTCACGGGTTTAACTAGGGCTTGTTTAGGGTTTTCTTGACTTTCTTGGTTTATACAAATCCTAGGGATTAAATAAAGTATTATAAATGAAGTTTGATCGTTGGTTTTAGTTAAGATGGGTTGAAATTGAAAGAATAAGCCGTAGCTTGGAATTAGGGTTCATATAAGGCTTTTAGGGTTTTCTAGCTTTGTAATTCTCGTACATTGTTGAAGCAAGGATGGATAATGATGGATAAAGGTTTGTAAACTCATTTTATGGGTTTACAATGACTCTTGGTTGCTTTCTTGAGAATGAGATGGTCAGAAAATGAGTAAACGGGTCAAAGTTACATTTAGTGCACAATTAGGTACATTTAGGGTTTCTCGGATTCGTTTTACGTACAAATGAAATAAGATGATGAAGTAATGATGAAATAATGATTGATTAGGATTGATATGATTGTAAAATAAGTTAGTGCAACTTATTTGAGTGTTGGTTAAGGTTTAAAATGGATTAAAATGAAGAAACGGGTCATTGTGTAGTATTTAGCTCGGGTTAGGGTTTCTGACTTTTGAATTAGGGTTTTGAGTGTAGATATGTGTGTGAAGGCTTATGAATATAATAATTAGGGTTTACACATTGTAGAATGAGTATAGTAGCTTGTACACAAGTTGTGGTGAAGAAATTGGAATGAAAACGGAGGTAAAATGGCTATTTTAGAGATCATGCTTAATGACTTGTATATTGAGCTTTTAAGGACTTGTACCTTTCTTTGGATAGAATGTATATTCATATGAGATGTTATGATACTTGTACATATGCTTTAGTAGCTTGTACATTCACTTTATATATTAATCTTTTATGGAATTAGGGTTTAGAGGTATACGATAACGGTTTAAAGCCCGTTTAGATATAACGTTGCGAATAGTACATTATAGGAATAATGTACCTTGTAAAAGGGATATGATGATATTGACTTGACATGTTGTGATGTTTGCTTGACATATATGAAGATAGGATGGTCATAGATAGGTTGCGTGAGCTCGTCTACTTTAGTTATGACATACTGAGATATATAAGTAATGTAATAAAGCAAAAAATTTCCCCGTACAATTGTGATAATAGTAAAATAGGTTTTGCATTTGATGAAAATTATTGGGTTGTTATAATACCAATATGACTTACCTTGAACCCTTTTTCCCCTGCAAATAAGTAGAATTTTAAGAATTGGTAATGGGTCAAATAGGTAGAAATAGGAAATCCATTTTCATTTTTAACTGCAGAAGCAATACGGCGTATCCACTAAAATGGATACGGCGTATTGACTAAAAATTCAACCAATTTGAAAAACCCAATACGATGTATTTAGTACCTTGAATACAGCGTATAGACCTAATGCAAAATACCATACGCCATATTGATTTTTGTCTATACGGCATATTGACCACGTATCTTCTAATACTCCATATCCATTTCCTATACAGAGTATCCCTATAAAAACTGTATACGGTGTATCCACATCATAATATGCCGTATCCCTCTCAAAAACATAATGATGAATCTTTATAATCTTTGTATTGATTTCGTTAAATTTTTAGATATGGCTCTTCCACCAAGAGATAAGAGACAACAGTATCTTAGATTTGAGGGTTTGGGGTACATAGATGCTGATATTACAGATTTTGAGGAGAGATTGGGTAGGATTTATGATAGAGAGATACACCGGGTTTAGGTTTTTGATTTTGGGGGATTGACAGAGCAGATGGCTGAGGGATTAAGTGGTAGGATGCTGATGGAGCACAGGGACGCTCAGGGACAGAGTGTATTCTCTAACCGAGCTTGGACGAGGATATTTGAGATTCGAGGCCTGTTGGTATACGAGCTTATTATGGAGTTTTTTAGTACATTTAGATTTGGAGAGGCGGTGCTTGATCTTGATACAACTGGGGCACTATAGTTTTAGCTAGGAGGAGTTAGACGCCGCATGAGCTAGAGGCAGTTTATTTTGGCCTTGGGCTTACATACTGCATAGGAGATAAGAGTTCGCTGGATTCAGTGCATACAAGGCCGAGAGTGCGAGGCAGATCCCCGACAAAGGGGATCTAAGTGCTTACTAGGTAGTTATCTCATCTATGGGAGATTTCCTTGGCATAACCCCATTTTATACTTCGATCATGGATCTGATGCTTAGATTGTACCACAGGCTGATTGCATGCAATATTGCTAGGAGGAGTCAGGCACCTGAGAAGGTGACCGTGACTGATTTGTTTTATCTACGAGGGATGGATGTTTGTTTAGTCAACATCCCTTATCTATTGGCTAGGTACTTGAGGTTGTTTGCTTTGGGGAAGAAGTACATGGCGATGATATCTGGTGGATAGTTTGTTGCTCGTTTGGCTGAGCATTTTATGCTGCTTACTAAGGAGAGAATCCAAGGATTGACAGTGATTGTCCGAGACCTCCCCATGATTAATATGGCTAAGTTGGTGAGGATACAAATTTGTGAGGAGCTTGACGATACTTGGGCTTGGGTAGCCCCGAGACCAGAGAGGTAGCAGGTTTCTACGTTTGGTACCCCAGAGGTTACTGAGGGTGCTCCCGATATTGACGAGGGTGACCAGGCTGTTCCAGCACCCGTACAGGTACCTCAGCCACCACCTACAGCTGGACCAACCATGACTATGGAACAGAGGTTAGGTAGGTTAGAGGAGGGCGTCCATGGTTTGCGAGGAGCATTAGGAGAGCAAAGAGAGGTATTGGATAGTATGGCCCGTGATTTCTCTCGAGTCACTACATGGACTTTACTAGACTTTCACAAATGATTGATTAGGCTGGGGTCAGGTACACGAGCTATTCAGATTATCATATTCCATATGTGAGACGTACCAAGCATAGGACTAATAACGCCAGCACTTCGGCACCCCAGCAGCCAGACCGTTGACTCCTCTATCCCTTACCTTTTGCCACTATCTTTTGTACATTTTATATCATGATGTATCTAAACTTAACACAGCTTATCCTTTGATGTATATATATATATATATACATTATGATGTGATGTTTTGATTTGTTTGTGCATGATAGAATCAAGCTTGGCAGTAAGTTTAGCAAATTAGCTCATTGATTGATTATGGACTCAAGCACCATATCCACCACAAAAGCGAAAGCAGGAGAGGAGAGTGTTGAATAGTGTGAAGGAAGCTGAAGAAAAAGTCTAACTTAAAGACTAGCTAAAAGAAAAGTGCTTCCCGAGAGACATCCTGGATTGTTACTTATTTTTATCGAGTCTGTCTTCCCAGACATCAATACGGTGTATCTGCTCGATACCATACGGCATATTAAATGTCTGGACGTTATCAGTCCTTTATCTTTCTGCATTTAAAAATTTATCGTTAGATCAGTCTATATGGCGTATTCATGCACATGATACGACGTATTTGGTAGACTGACTCGTATTGATACTTTTTACAGGTTTCTCCATATGACGTATTCCAGTTTATGGATACGGCGTATTGGTCCCCTATACAATTTATTGTTTTTTTATTATTTGTTAACCATATGATACCCGAGATAGGATTTTGAATGTTTTTCCTATATTTTGCATAGGTACTCGTTGGAAAAGAAATCAACAAAGTTGGAAAAGTATCAATCATCTGGAATACTATATGTGTGTTGTAGTCATGCTAGCATTTAGACGCATTTTGCAACACACATTTTTGCTCATAAACTTAACTTGGAGAATCTACCAAGCAAAACATCAGGGGAGTTTCTTGTTCTAATTCTTTTAAATTTCCGTTTTTAATATTTTATCTATACAACGAGGACGTTGTATAATTTAAGTGGGGGGATGGGAATTAGAACGTTACTTGTCCTATTTTTCACATTAAAATGCTTAAATTATGGTTAAATTTAAAATTTTTTAAATTTTTTCAAGCATACTTTTGTGAAATTACTAGTTACATAACCTACACACAATAACCCTTATTAGATATTGTGAGGATTCAGCCTTATCAATTTCCAAATGTTTACCTAAATTCTACAAAAATATAACTGTGCCGGTGATGTTTTATACTTTAGAACTTTGCTTGTTATATCTATTCGAGACCACAATAGTGAGTACTATAGATTTAGATGGAGTAACTTTACTTTAAATTGGTAAATTTCCAGGATTACACCCAAAAAGCCTTTATATCTTGTTTTATTAACTAATTACACTGGTTAGTTAACCCTCACATAAACCCTTTGTTTACTCTCATTTTAAGAGTAAGATACCCCTAGAAAAACCTATAGAGCGAATCCTTTAGGATAACACTAATTATTTGTTTCGTTACACCTTTACACCTTAGCCTACCCTGTTAGATTAAGTCTATTTATCAGTCGCTAGTTGCTTAAAGTGTAAAGTATGTATTTCTTGTTTCTTGTGTGTCATTTTCTATCTCTGGTATGGTTAGGATATTTACACATTGCAATGGGAATGTAAAAATTAGCCAAAACTCATGTATTTTTACTTCCATCAAAATTATTGGTACGTCCAAAGAATGAAGAATCATGGAGGAAGTTATCCGGAGTTATTATGATCGTGAAGATGGTGAACTTACACCGAGAATTATAGTATAGTATCTAAAAAATCAAAAAAATAAGATAATTGCAACAAAAAAGAGGAGGAAAGTTTGAAGATAGTCGGTTCGTTAAAAGCTTAAACCGATGGAATTATTTGAAGTATCGATTATTCGTTGATACGTGGTTATAAATCAACGATGTAAAGTTTTGTATAAAGTGGTAGATATCGCCACTTGTATTTTAAAAAGTATGTAAAGTATGGGATGATTGGTAAGTTGACCGTTACGGGAACGCCAACTTAGGTTGTTGTTTTTTATATATGATCAAGACATTTGTGTAAATATTTATGAGTCTTTATCATGGTAATGGTCAGGAAAAAGTGTCTAGCAATTTGAACCTTATCTGTTTGGACATAATCTATTTGTTTCGTGAATTTTATTTAACAACAATTTATTTCCTTTCCTAATCATTAACCTTGGGTTCTACTCGAATGAGGATGTGATCGAGTCATGCATGTCTATTTCGTTGTTACGGCAATATATGCGTGATTCAGCTGCCTTGTTGGTTTATTACTTTTAGTGAAAGTTAGAAGATCCATACCCTATATCATTCTTCATCCTAACCCTTGGTTAAACTCAAATGAGGATGTGATCGAACACACATGTCTATTCTATCATTACAGCCATGTATGTGTGATTTAGCTGCCTTGTTGGTGTGGTACTTTTGGTGAATGAGTGTTAGAATGATTGATGAGGTATTGTCTCCCTCGGAACATCCGAAGGATAAAACTGGCTTAGATACTTCTACCAAACTAGCACGGGCTAAAATTAAACAAATGCTCCAGAGAAGCTGACTTGTCGAAGGACTTGTCAGGTCCGGAGCTACCACCAAAACTTCGGAGAAGCTGGTGTGTCGAAGGACATATCAGGTTCGGAGTTATTAGCTCCGTCCTAATGCAGAGGTATCAAAGGACAACACAACAAAGGTACAGTCCTTGTGAAGGACCACAGTCCTTGGAATGACATGTAACTGCAATTGGTACCAAGAGAGAGCCCTACAGTTATGACTTGTAGCGAATCCCAAGTAGTATAAAAAGAGAACTCATTTCCTCAAGACAGAATATACAACACCTTTCCGGACCATACTTTACATTCTTCGCATTTATCTTACAATCATTGTACTTACTCTCACACCAGAATTGGTCCCGGACTCACACCTCAGGGCGAGCTAACAATGTTCTTTCTTATTTTCAGCTAGGAGACGAAGGACTATGCTCCGGAGGAACCTAGCTGAACTTGATCTTTATTACCGTTGAGGTCACTTTTATCAAGTTCAAGCAGCCTACGTAAAATTACCTCAACATTTGGCACCATTCGTAGGACCCGGCATCCTAATCTACCTGAGTCTAACGAAATAGGGAAAAACATCACTGGCTCACAGTCACCGGAGGAAAGGGTTAGAAGGGTATTACTAGAATTCAGGGTGACAGGACCACCACCCTGGTCCATTGCATCCTTTCTACCCGACAACGGCCACCCCTCTCCCACCATCATTAGTCAGTTAGAAAACACATCAAGGACGGTCGATATAAAACCGAATAAAAGGCCAGGTTCTATGAAAAAACTTTATCCACCATCCTTACAAGAGCAAATATTTGCACCGGAAACCTAACAAATGTTGCAGATTCAAAAGAGGAGCTTTGGAAAGCAAAATCTCAGTGCTAATCATGAAGGTAAACATAAAAGCATAAATAGAAAAAGGTTTGAGCAAGGGGAGCAGGTCTGGCTCAGAACCATCGTTGGAATGATTAGAGGAAATACAAGCAAGAAAAGACCCCGCGAACAATCAGAACAATGGTTAGACAATGAGATATCATTTCCTTCCACGCCAGGGTGCCAGCTAGTTGACTCGCCCATAATACTTGAAGCACTGATTGAAGGATTCCTGGTCCGAAGGATTTATGTTGACGGAGGAAATTCCTCCGAAGTTATGTACGAACATTGTTTCCGAAACTTTGGAGCTGAAACAAGGGCAAAACTTAAAGAGTCTAAAACGCCATTGGTGGGATTTTCCAGCGAAGTAAGTTACCCAATAGGAACCATCAACCTAAATGTGACTATGGGAGAATCGAAAAGACTCCGAACTATACCAATAGAATTTTTAGTCATTAAAAGCCAGTCCCCCTATAACGTCATATTGGGACGAACCGGTTTAAGAAGCTTAAGAGCTGTAGCCTCTACTATCCACTCTATGAAAAAATTCCCCACCACTAATGTGATTAGAACAGTGACAACCAAGAAAGAAACCCTCTATGAATGCCGAAGGATAGAAGAAGCACAAGGACCGGCCCTGGAAGGAAGGATCACCTTCTCCTGAATACCAATAGTTGATTCAGAGGGAACGACTAGCACGGGCAGGGAAGAAATTCAATGGCAAACAAAAGAAGAAAAGGAGCCTAAGGAAACCGTACAACCACCACCTAACCCACCCGAGAAAGACACTCAAATAGATGAAGAAATTGAGGGAAAGGACGAACACACTGAAAGGTTGGTCAAAAGCAAACCTCCAGAGAAGGTGGTCATTCATGACGACTATCCAGATTAAACCGTTACAATTGTAGAAAACTTGTCAGCTGAGTGTAGATTTGGAATCATTGAAATACTACGGAAGCATGCTAATGCTTTCGCTTGGACTCCGGCAGACATGACTGGAATTCCCCATGTCATTGTAGAACACAAACTCAAGATGTGCCCTCCAATAGAGCCAAGAGTGCAAAGGAAACGGAGCATAGCCCCGGACAGAAGAAATGTAGTAAAAGAGGAAGTAGCAGAATGGCTTAAGGCCAAAATAGTTAGAAAGGTGTGATACCCCACATGGGTAGTGACTTGCGCAAACTCACCTCTCAAATATGTAAACAAATACAAACATGTATAAATACACAACAAGGGACGAAATTATGCGAGACCAATGAAACCGGAAGCAGTATAGAGTGTTCCCGGGTCGTTATGTCCCAACGAGGCTGAAATGGAAAATCGAGAAACGATTGATGATTGGTGTTTGAATATGACAGGGATAAGATTATGAATTGGCACTAACACTGAATAAGCAAATGACCTCAAAGATAACCAAGGAAAAGAAACTAGAACAAGAATCAAAGCTAGAAAAGGCAAAAACACTTAAGACTTTTACACTAAGGCACAAATAAGCTCAAATAAACTTAAGACAAATTAAATAAGCTAAACTAATTCTAAATAAGCAAATACAAAAAGCAATTAAGCTAAATTAAACAAGATGAACACAACAGTACTAACAGTATTAACTACCAGTACTAACTTGAAGTTAGTACTGCTAGTTTTAAGTTAGAACTGTTAGAGCTTACAAACACAAAGTAGCAAGAAATAAGCAAATTAGCTAAACAGATAATAACTACCCCTAATAAGCGTCTTAGTAAAAGGAATAAGCAACTAGAATAAACTAAAAATGATAAGAAGCTAAAAACGCTAAAACTGTACATTATTGAAAATACTTTTGAAAAAGGAAAATAAGCTTACATAAGCTTACTCCTATTAAACCAGTAAAGTAATGGTTTTGAAATCTATTAAAAAGCTAAGGAAATCTTAAACAAGCTGAAATAATAAGCTGATAAGCTAGAATTAACCACCAGTACTAACAGTTTTAACTGACAGTACTAACTTGGAGTTAGTACTGGTAGCTTTAAGTTAGTACTGCTCAGAAGTGAACTAGCAGTATTAACTTATAACTAACAGTTTTACAAGTGAACTATAGTACTAAACTATGAGAGTGGTTACAAACACTTTCAAAGCAAATAAGCAAATTAAGCACTTAAAACAGTTTGTGAATAATATAGTAAACAATAAGAAAAAGAAAAAACTTACAACACATTGCTCAAAACAGGTGTCAACACAATGAATCCACAAGCTCTAGCTTGGTGTAAAACAAAGTAGTGAGAGTCCATAAGCCCATCCAGAACTGGCTTATCATCCATAACATAAGTTGTGGTATATTTGAGAGTGATACTTATGATTTTCTCTTAACTACTTAACTTTTTGTTTTTACTTAATGAAAACAGCTTATGAGTAAGCTGTGGTGAGAGCTTTTTGAACATAAAACAATATGATTAAGAAACTTAACACTGGTATTGTAGATTGACTTAAAAACTTCAAACTTGCATTAATCTTGAAAGTGTTACAAAGCTGAAAGTAAAAAGCTGTAAATGACTTTGAAATTTAAACTAAGATTAAAAACTGAAAATTAATTAAAAACTAGATTCTAAGATGCCTCAAAGGCTTACAAAAGGCTCTATTTATAGCCGAAGTCTTGGACTTGCAGCTTGTGCTTCTTTTGGAGAGCAAAAACGAAGTGTGCTTGTTGTTGATCTTTGTGAGGGGAATTCCTAAAGCAATCCCTGCCTTTGTTTTATTTTGAGGCTTCTTTGGAGACAATTCTCAGCCTTCAAATGTAATTTGGGAATGGAGAGGGATCGCCAAAATGGCATTTATGGGGGGGGGGGGGGGGTTAGTAGGGTGGATGAAATGATTTTGGCTAGGGAGAGAAGTGGTTTTGCAGGGAAGAAAGTATGGGACGACATACCAGTTGTAACTGGGTTTGTTGGGCGGGAAAGAAGGCTTTTAGGGAAGTAGGCAGCTTTGGTCCCCTCAAGTTGTATAACTTAAATGTAATCTCTACCCGGTTTGCAACTTTGATCCCTCCTTTCTTATAACTTTGTAATACAACTTTAGACTTGGCAGTTTTAGCCCCTCAAGTTGTATTTTCTTCATTTTGATGACTTTTGACTTTGCCCTTTCCACTCCGTGCTTGGATTTGTTTGTCTTTGGCTTTCTTTTTGCTCCTTTTCTTGAATATCCGTTTCCTGCACAATACAAATGCAAACATACAAATACAATGTATTTTTGGTATGTTTTTAGTCATTTAAGTCCGTTATAGTGGAAAATGGTATGTGTAATTAAACACATATCAAGGGTTTATAAATTTTCTGTAAATTAATGATATAAAACTATATGAGAGTGTTCGGGATTAGATTTAGAGCATGTGGGTGTAAACGGTTTAGGTTAGATCGTGTTAAATTGAAAGTTAGGGTTTGGCAGAATTTTAGATCGTGTTAATTGAATAATATCTCAATGATAAAAATGAGTTTTGGGATGAATCTTGTTCCTAAATTGAAGTTCAGAGAGTCTAGTTTCCAAAAAGTCTGGCCCTGAATGGTTTTGAGCTCGGGAAGTTAGTCAAATAATTTTTGCAAGAAAAGTTGTCAAAAGAGTAAATTTAGGTCAGATTTTGGTCTGTTTTCGGGGAGTAAAACCCCTACTTAAAAGTTGAATTGAGGATATCCAAAAATCCAAGGTCATATTTTATGTGTCTATTAACTCGAGCTCAAAGCACAAGTCCTAATTCTTTGTCTAAGTATTTTTAGAAAAATCAAACTTTTTGGTGTGCGTTTTGATCCGAATTTGAGTACTTTGTGATGTTAAATTTTTATAAAATAGTTAGGCTCAATAAATTTTTTTATAAAAAATCACAGTAGTTCATAACCCATTGGGAAGCTAGGGAATGAAAGAGGAAAAATCAATTTGATGATTTAGTATTTTATTTGTGGTCATAAAGTGACTCTAAAATTTTGACTAAAAACTAGAAAACTAGAATAAATGATTAAAGGTATTCAAAGTATAAGTAAGTTATGAGAAGTGTGGTAAAGGGTTTATAATCATAATATAAAGTTAGTAGTCTATCAATTGATTGCTACATCGTCTTGGGCATTTAGCCTAATCACGTGTAACATGGGTTTTATTTGTGTTTAGTTGAATTCAAGAATATCGTGAAGTAGCTGTGCATCAAGTGAGTTTCATAGTCCCATTTTACTATGTTTTCTTGGGATGGAAATGATGTAAATGTTTTGAAAATGTTTTGTTACTGTGATTATGTGTTTTAAATTTTTGTATGTATATTACATGACTGTTATATGACTATGTGATACATGTGTTATTTGGGATCGGATGAGTACGCCTACTCAGTGAGATTGTGATATTGATTTTGGATCAGAGGGGTAGGCCTACCCGTATTGTGTTGGTTATAGGATCGGATGGGTACGCCTACTCAATGTGATATGTTGTGTGATACATTCGTGGTGAGCTTGGTTGCTTATAGTGCCAGCTATTCTAAGCCTGAATGGGAAATTATGTTTGTGGATATGTTGATTTGATTTTGGTTGCATGCTAGTATAAGTTCATGATAGTTCATTATTGTCCTCCTTTATTTTGATAATCATAATAAAAGCGAGTATTATTGCGTGTCTAAAACCTATGACTCTTACCAACATTATAATTGATGTTTTAAGCATCATTTTCAGGTGAGCATCATGAGAAAAGTGAAGTTATGAAGATTGGCTAGTGAGACCGTAGGCTTGCATGTGGAGTTTCCCTAGTTTTCATTTTGTGTATGTTTTGAATTGATTCTATGATTGTTTAGGTTTTGAATTATTTCGTTATGTCTTTGTATTGGAGTGACTCTTTTACCTTAATACAAGACTCCTTTTTCTTGTGTTTGGTATTGTCATGACACTTTGTGTTCATTTTAGCTTTTTTAATGCATTGTAGTTTTCTCTATTGTTGACACCATTGTGTTGTGATGATACCCATGACGTTATGCCTCGTGTTTCAGCCTTGGCGGGGTGTGACAGTCTGCATCTGAATATACAATTAGCTTAAAACCAGAATCCTTCGAGTACCATAGACCCATGTTAATGGTTTGTCTTAGGTAACGAAAGATCCTTTTGACCTCTTTAAGGTATTTTTCAGTTGGGTGTGCCTGATAATGCGCACATACAAATTTCGCAAAGGCAATGTCTGGTCGACTAGCTGTAAGATACATAAGTCCCCCAATCATACTACGATACTTAGTTTGATCAACTTGGGTACCCTATAAATCTGCATCTAGTTTGGTTGTAGCCTTTGGTGTATAAACAGTATCACATTTTTCCATCCCATATTTCTTAAGAAGATCCAAAGTATATTGTGATTGACATATAAAGATTCCTCGGGGTGATTGATGAACCTAAAGTCTGAGAAAGAACTTCATTTCACCGATCATTGACATTTCAAAATTATCTTTCATTAGTTTTTTAAATCTTTTTGCAAACACTGGTTTAGTTGACCCAAAAATTATGTCATCGACATAGATTTGAACTAATAAAATGTCATCCCCGTGTCTTCTTGTAAACAATGTCAGATCGACAATACCTTATGTGAAATGGTGTTTGATTAATAATGAGGAAAGCTTGTCATGCCAGGCTCTAGGGGCTTGTTTGAGACCTTACAGATCTACAAATCCATCTGGCTGACAAACAAAAACTTCCTCCTTTGGTGGACCGTTCAGAAATGTCGTTTTGACATCCATTTGATAAATAGGAAAGTTCTTATGAGCCGCGTATTCCACAAAAATTATGACAGCTTCAAGTCTTGCAACTGGTGCAAAAGACCCCTCAATATCGATTCCCTCCTCTTGAAGATATCCTTTGGCAACTAAACGAGACTTGTTCTGAATAACGGTGTTTTCAGCATCAGTCTTGTTTTTCCAAATGCATTTGATTGCGATTATGTTTCTGCCAAAAGGACATTCAACAAGTTTCCAAACATCAAGGAGTTTGAACTTGTTAAGCTCATCTTGCATAGATTCAATCCAGCTGGCATCAAGCATTGCTTCCTGGATATTTTTTGTTCAATTGTACTTACTGTTGATGCGTACATACAAACTTCTGCATCAATTTAAAGTTGATTTCTTGTCATTACAAGTTTTGAGGGATCACCCATCACTTGTTCAGTTGGATGATTCTTAGTCCAACTATCACTTGAGCGATGTTTTTTGATAAAACTCATGCATATTTGATGGATCCTGATATGTTGAAGATGACTCAGCTTCTTCAAATACAGTAGCTAGAGGTGCATTGTAGAACACATTTCCATTAAAATCTGCAACGTCTTCTTGAATGAATTCATCAGCATTTTCATTCAAGACTAGAGAGTTTGGTTCAGTGGAAACTTGTTCTGCAGATGAAGATACTATTTGAGGAGCTTCATCTTCTTCAACGACGATTAACGATGATGAAGAAGTGTGTTCATTATCAAGAGTATTTGCAGCGGAATTATCTGACACTTCTTGTGAACTCGTCGCATAGTATTCTTCATACAGAGGACCAAACAAATTATCCAAGTCTGATTTTGAAGGTATTGATTGTGAGTCTTCCGATGAATCTTGAAAATTCATGCAGTTCATTCTGGGTTCTAAACTATGGCATTCAGAAGCCATATTTATGAGTTCATCAAACTTGACATGGATCGTTTCCATTATCTTTTTGATTCGGCGGTTGTAGATACGAAATCCACTTGATGACTCAGAATAACCAATAAAATTACCAATGTCAGCCTTTGGTTTCATTTTCCCAAGATCATCATGATCATTTGTTGGATAACAAAGATATCCAAATACATAAAAGTATTGAATATTGGGTTTTCGTCCTCGAACCAGCTCATAAGGAGTCTTATTGTACCGTATGTGTACATTAGAGTGATTCTGAGTAAAACAAGCAGTAGAAATAGCTTTAGCCAATAGAAATTCTGGAGGTTTAGAAAAAATAATCATTGTGCGAGCAGCCTCTACAAGTGTATGATTTCGTCATTCAACAACACTATTTTGTTGAGGCGTTCGAGCAATTGAAGTTTGATGAAAAATGCCTAGCTTTGCATAAAATGGCTATAATTTATCCTTTTTGAATTTAGTTCCATTATCAGTTCGAATCGTCAGAATTTGAGCCTTTAGATTCCTTTAAACTTGATTAACAAAATCGATGATCATATCTGGAGCCTCATCTTTGCTACGAAGAAAATATACCCAGGTGTACCGAGAATAATCATCAACGATCACTGGAATATATTTATTACCATTGATACTTGCAACCCTCATTAGCCCACATAAATCCATATGAAGTAGTTTGAGTTTGGATTTTGTGCTTGGAACCAATTTTGGTGGAAGTGAAGCTTACTTGCGTTTACCTTATTCGCAGGCTGAACATAGGTGATCTTTGTTATACTTAAATTTCAGAAGCCCGTCAACTTTTGACATGAGTTGATTAATGGTACCAAAATTCAAATGAGAAAGCCTGCAGTGCCATAACCCAGATTTTGTTGATGTGGCTCTAGACATTAAGCATACTGGAAAAGAAGTCGCCATCTCGGAAATAAAGATATTGTAAAGATTTAAATCACAAGAACCGGTAAGCAAGTCATCACCCTCTAAGTTTCGAACATAACACGTGTTTGAACAAAAAGCTACTTCTAAATCTCCATCACAAAATTGTCTGACCGAAAATAAGTTGTGTATGAGGCCTTCAACATAATATATGTGACAAATTGTTAGATTTCCTTGAACATAATCTCCATATCTAGTGATTGCAGTGAAATGATCATTCCCGAAGTGGACTGTTCCCATGAATTTCTCAACAAAATTTCTTAGCAGTTGAATATTGCCAGTCATATGCTTCGAGCATCCGCTATTAACAATCCAAAGGATGAGCTGAATCACCTGCATCACATGAAACAAATGTAGATGGAAGAGTATACAGTTTCGCTATCCAATTTTGAGTGGTAATCGGTGTGTTAGATGTAGAACGAACACATATACGACTCTTTGTTTCACTCGGAAGTGATTGAGCAGTTTTGCTTTTGGATGACCAATTAAAATTTTGTTGGTATTCAAACCATCTCTGCCACTTTTGACTTGTTGCTATTATGTTTTTCATGTAATTTCTAAGTGTTTTACTTTGACTAGAAGCATGAGATAGTAATGATACACTAAAGACCTTATTTGTTGCTTTTGGGGTGTTAGCAACACTTAATCTAGATTTCGCAACTACAGAAGTAGCTCCTAAATTCTTAGATTTTGCTGCTACGAGGGTAGTGAATAAGGCTCTCTTAACATTAGAATTCCTAGACAAAGCATAACGAGCAACACACTTTTCATTAGAAAGTAAGAACACATCTTTTCCACAAGATACACAAACAATATTCGAACAGTCATTAACAGCATTTACAGTCTTAGAATTTGATACACTTGCATTTGTTTGACATACATTCAAATCCTTTGTTTCACATTTATTAGAATCTATGCTAACACTACGTGATATCTTCTGAACATATGCAGATGAGCTCTTAGTGTTCTTCAAGACTCTATTCTTTGATTTAGTGCCCTTAGACTTTGGTCTTCTAACACTATTAGAACTTTCTACACTTGTGTAATTAGAAACATGTATGTTTGTTTTAGAATCCGGTGTTTGTGTCTTTGATTTTATGATTCGATACATTCCTTTTGCGATTACATCCGTACTCTGTTTTTAACTTTGCTCGATTTTAGGTGTAGGATGTGAAGTGACTGGTTTTGACCTATCTGTTTTGACCTTTGTGTTTGACACATTCTTAGCCTTGTTTCCTAGGTTTTTGTTGAATGGTGTTACACAGATAAGTTTTCCTAAGGTCTTAGATTTGTCAAACTTAGTGTTTACATACTTCCCTTTTTCATTTGTCCTAAGCTTATCCTTAAGCTCACAAATTGTCATCAAAAGATCTTGATTTTGAGCACGCACATCAGCATAAGCATATGTCTTTTGATTGACATGTTCAATTAATTCATCAACTTCTTTTTGATGTTGAGTCTGTGTTGCTTTTATGGAATTAAAAAGCTTTTGAAATTCAAGTTTAATATTTTCTCGTTTTTGAACAACAGATTCAACTTGAGTTTTGAGCAACACGTTCTCATCATTTAATGTTGACAACTTTGACTTCCACGAGACATCACAAGCCACTTTCTCTTTTTGATGTTGTAACTTTAGTTCAAAATCAATACTTTGAGCTTGTGATCGTTTAACATCATTTATAAGAATTTTGATTCGTTTAAGCAAATTGGCTTGGATATCTTTGGAATCACTTGAACTTTTCACAAGTTCATCTTTTAACAACTCATTTTTCTGTTTTTCAACAGAAAGCAACGCACAATCTCGGATTTCACTTGTCATAGATACTTCCAAAAGTCGATTGATCTCATTCTGAAGAAAATTTTCTTTTAAAGATTTTCCGTCAAGTTTCTGTACCATTGATTCAAAAATATTTAACATTTTATGTACTTCTGTAATGACTTCTTCTTTAAGTTCTTTCAAATTCTTTGTTAAAGAAACAGACATCGAAATTACATCAGTTTTATAAAACTCTCTTAAAGAATTTTGACTATCAGACATCCATCTTCGTTGTCGGTCTTTTAAAAGAGTAATATCAATCCGTGTTCGTAAACCATTAATTGCCATACCCAGTGTGTCAAACATTTTTAACAATTTACTCTCTTTAGGCATTTTTGGAATTGGTAAATCCGATGTGACTGCTTTTGACTCAGAACCATTAGTAAAAGTAGAAAGAATTGAAAAATATGTTTGTTCCATAGAAAAGTCTTGTTGAGGTACAAATGTTTCATAAAGTGCATTTAACTTTCCATAATTAATTTGAACCATTTTGTTTCTCATTTTCAATCGACTTTCTTTCGCATCCTCTAAAGTTTCCTCTGAATCTGGTGAATCAATTTTCAAGTTAACACTATGAAGCTTTTCACCATCATACATTTTTGGTTGTGCTGCAATGGCCTTCTTGGGACGTTCGAGATTCTTATAACCCAACCCAACTTTAAGAAAAGGATCATAAAGTTTATTCAATGTCTTTCCAAGCATGTCAATAGTTTGAATTGATTGACCCATTTTATAAACAATTTGTTGATAGAAATAATGCCTAAAAACGTTATTAATATTTTTTGACCTCTCTACGTTTTGATAATCACAAAATATAAAAACGCTCAATGTAAAATTAAATCGTAAACAAGTAATTAGTAGTAAATTTTCATTTTGAAAATTAATCACTTAAAGGTATGAATAAACATATGCTTAATGCATTTCATGATCAAAGGAATTTTTATTCAACCTCACATTTTTTATAAAAATGTCACAAACATTTTTATATCTTTTACAAAATATTTTTAGAAATGTTTTATTCAAATAAATATTTTGAATTCAAATTTTCTATCTAAAAACGGCTAGAAAATGTGCCAGAAACTCCCTCCCTCAGAAAGACAAAAAAGGGAGCTTATGAGGCTGGGTGGTCCTCTGGCTCTTAGGCAGGTTTATAATTATTTGGCCTGGTTCTGTATTCTGTTGCACCGGGGGAGACCGGTCTGGGTATGGGGGCGTCTTCTTGCTCTCGTTCTGGGCCCCCTTAATTATAAGGGCGGTCCCTTTAATGATTAAGGGGACCGGCACCTATTTAAGGGGACTGCCAGAACAAATGTAAACCATTTTTCCTATAATACCAGACCATTCCCCACTGATCTTTCACCTTTTTGCCCCACTTTCTTTCTGTCTAAATCAGTTTATACTCTCTACAATCTTTGATCATTTAATCATTAACTTTGTTTCCTAAAGTGATCCAAGCCTTATTCCTCAAGTGCAAGGAGGAAGAATATTCTTATCATTAGTCAAGAAGTGTTATGTTTAGTTGGTATTTGTTGTGAAGTTGTGTTAGATCTTGTAAATCATTTGTGTATATTGTGAAGGTGTGTATTGTAGTTGTGTATAATAGTTAGATTGTGGTGATCATTGTAAGTATAGTTAGATCGGGGTGATCTTTGTAAGTAGTGTTAGATTGGTGTGATCGTAGTAGTGTCTAGGCATAGTGAAGTTGTGAAGCGTAGTGAAGTTGTGAAGCGAAGTGAAGTAGTGAAGCGAAGAGAAGTCGTGAAGTGAAGCAAAGTTGTGAGTTGTTGTAAAGTGGTGTGATTAGCATACAAGAGTTGTGATAGATTGGTTCTAGCTAGGATTAGAACTCGACATTTCGCTTAGTGTCGGAAATTGGTGTAAGCAAAGTTGTGTACGGTTTTCTCCGCCTAAAGGGAGTTTGTTGACATAGTGAAGAGAACTCTCGAGTTTGGTGCTCGGGGAGTGGAGTAGGGCGAAGAGGTGCTTCGTTACCGAACCACTATAAATCCTTGTGTTGTGGTTTAATCTTTCTAACTCTTATCTCTTGTCTTTCATATTTACTTGTCATTTACTTACTTACTTGTATTGTTCATATTGTGCACATATTGAGATCACATAAAATCGAATCTAAGTTTTTATAAACAAACATAACATTAATTTAAAAAGCGGTAAACTATTCAACCCCCTTCTAGTTTTCCACAATTGGTATTAGGAGCCACGTCAAACAAGATTTTTAAAATAAATTGTATTTTAAAACTTGAATCGATATATGGAATCGAAAAAATATTTAGAAGAAAAATCTATGCTAAGACCACCACTAGTTGAAAGTGATGGTTTTTTTATTAGAAAATAGATTCAAAACTTATGTGAAATCAAAAGATCTAGATCTTTGGCATGTTATTACCTATGGTGATTTTTCTCCTATTCAAAATAATCCCGAAACTAAAAAGGATGAAATAGTACCATTTGATAAACAAAATGATGATTTTGAAAAGAAACTTGCTAAAAATAACGAAGCTAAAATGGTGATTTATAATACTTTGCCACGTAAAGAATATGAAAGAATTTTTATGTGTAAAACCGCAAAAGAAATTTGGGATACTTTATTAATTACTCACCAAGGTAATAGTCAAGTCAAGGATAATAAAATAGATCTTCTTGTTCAACAATATGAACAATTTACGATTCTGGAAGAGGAATCGATAGATAATGCTTTTGCTGGATTTAACAATATTATTACTAGTCTAAAAGCACTTGATGAACTTATTGGAAACTTGAAAGTTTATGAAGTAATAATTAAGAAAGATTCTGAAATGGTCAAAGACAAAAGAGAACAAAATAGATCTCTTTCCTTGAAAGCCAAAAAGGAATCAAGTAATGAAGATAGTTCGACTTCCGCTAGTGAAGACGAAGAATACGCCATGGCCGTGAGAGACTTCAAGAATTTTTTCAAAAAACGAGGAAGATTCGTAAGACAACCACATGACGAAAGAAAGTTATCCCAAAGAAATAAATACGACAAGAATGGCAAAAGCGAAAGAAAATGTTTTAAATGTGAAACCATCTCATCAGGGAGTGTCCAAAACCATCAAGAAACTACAATCAAAGAGCCTTCGTCGTAGGATCATGAAGTGATAGCGACGGAGACGATGAAGAAAAGACCAAAGATGAAAAATGTCTTATGATCAATACATCCAATGAGGTACTTTCCAAAACCGAATTCTATAGTGATGACCAATCATCGTTAGATGAAAAAGACTTGGATAGTGAATATAATAGATTATACAAAGTAGGTCTAAAAGACATGGCTCAAAATAAATCACTAAAACAAATTAAAAATCAATTAGAAAATAAAGTACTAAAACTAAAAAATAAATTGTCTAGATTAGAAAAGGGTAAGGAAGTTAATGAAGAATGTAAAATATGTCAAGATCTTAGGTTTGAAAATGAAAAACTTAAGGAAGAAATTTCTAAGCTTAATCAATTTAATAATAGTAGTCAATCGCTTAAGAAAACGTTAAATCTTTAAAAACCTTTCGGAGATAAAACCGGCCTAGGATTTAATTTTACCAAAGGATCAACTAGTGAATTTAAACAAGTAAATTTTGTAAATTCACAAGAGGTTGAGTCTAAAGAAAAAGTAGTAGAATTAAACTCAAGCCCAAGACCAAAATTTATGCTTATAAATAATACTAAAATTCCTTTTGCAAGTGACGACGAAGTAAAACATTTTTATAAACCTTCCTTAAAACCCGGAGTCGGATTTACTAAACCAAAAATGATATCTAAAACTCCTCCTCCAAAAAGAGCTAATAATCCTCAACCTCGGTCAAAAACACCACAACCTAGGAGAGATCAAGTTAGACAAAATTACCCTAATAATAATCATTCAATATGGAATTATTCACAACAACCAAACTTCTCTCTGTGGGGAATATGTCCACCCTATATGTATCCGAATCAAATGCAACATATGCAAAAATATGTTCGGGACTAACAATTTTGGACCCATGAGACATTGGGGACCAAGTGGTTGAGTCGTTACAACATTTTAGTGGAATTGTTCATGAACATTTCTTGGATTCCGATGAGTGAATACATTCTTAAAATCTTATGATGGGTTTACCAAAGATTTCTCCTTCAAAGCTTGCTCACTTAAAGATGTTGAAGAAAACACATTGCAGGCAAAGGTATGTCTTCTTTCCAGACTTCTTAGAATTTAGATTATGTGTTAAATGTTGAATGTCTATATTATGCTACATGTAAGTATATGCTAAACACATAAGCTATAGTTAATAGAATATAATTTAAGCTTGTAGAAATAGTGTAGTCACTAGAAATGCCATTTGTTGGCCTTCTAGAATTAAGAGAATTTGTTCATTATGAACTCATCTCTCACGATGTTGAATTAGGATTCTTTACATACCTTTATAAAATGGAAATCTTCTATGTCCACTAGTAGCAAACTCACATAGATGAAGAAAAGTGAGTTAGTGGGTAATTATTAACATAGAAGTAGTATTAGTTTTACATCTTACACCGGAAAGGCATGATATCAAAACACTATGGATGAAACAAACTTCCTTCGACTACGACGTCCGCCTCGTCTACACGTCTAAAAAATCTACGACTATCGAAACCGTCTTATCAAGTTTTGACTCCGTTCATTATTCTATCATCACGTATTAATCATCTCTCAAACACTCCAAATTGTTGCAATTAATTATTTCATCCGAAGTAATTAATTTATTCAATTGACAAGAAGTTAATTGAAAACGTCACTAAATCCTCGTTAAATCTTTTCTCGGCTTGACAACTTGATTATCTTATCCGAAGTAATCAAAGTATTTTTAATTAACGAAAGGTTAATTAAAATGTCAATTAAATTTCGTCAATCATCTCTAAACCACATCTCGATTTAAAAATCTTGACAACTTAATTATTTCATTGGAAATTATTTAAGTTTTCTTAACTTAACGAAAAGTTAAATTAAAAATGTTAAGTATTTTTCTCTCGCCTTCAACTTCATTATTTAACCGACTAGATTATTTAAAATAATATTGGTAGTAGCTCCCGACGTATTTTGATAATTGTACATTTACAAAACTAGTTAAAATCGAAAACAATTTTTTTTCTCAGATAGGCAGCCCCCTTATATTTAAGGGGACCAGTCGTGTTAATGTGGGTGGGCCCCTTAATTTTAAAGGGCCCGGCCATTCATTTCGCCAAATAGTCCTTTTTTTTGCAAAACACAATACCAAACACACCATTTCCGTCATCCCTCTCTCCCTGAGCAAGTTAGTCAAACTATTAATGTTGACTTATGTATATGTTTCAATGTATGTGTTATATGTTATTTGTGTTAATAGGTGTTTATATGCGTTTATGTGGATTATGTAGGAAATTGGTAGTCAATTTTTATATTTTTATGATTAGGTCTAGGAAATCCATAACTATAATGATTCCCGTAGTCCATAGAAATTCAAAATTTTCAATAGGATTGAGTCACAAAATTTTTTGGGGTTCGAAAATTTTTTTTAGAAATTTCAAAACAAAAGTATATACATTGTTGATTCATGCCAAAAACACGTTAAAATGATTATACATTGACTATCGAAACATACATACCTAAATGCTTATTTTTCGAATCAATGGGTAAAGTTTTATAAAAATAAAAGGGTGTTTGGTTTGTTTCTTAGGATCGATTTTGAGTCGAAATGACCATCACTATATTTTTGTCACTTGTATAAACACATAACTAATCTGTATAAGTCATCAAGATATATAATTCATATATATATTGATACATTCTATAAAAAGCATAAAATAAAAGGGCGCTTGGTTTAACGGTTTAAAACATAGTGTTGAGTCAAAACAAACACCATTTAACTCTCGTCAAGTCAAAAATAATAAACTAATATTTGTCAACAAAATATACAACTTAACGTATATCTTTCGACAATTTTAGTCAAGTCTTGTATTGATTAGGGAATATTTGGGTCATTTTCTAGATGTTGAAATATATAACTAATATATATTCTTCGACACCCTAGATTAAGTGAAAAATAAATTAAGAAACATATGGATTACTTCTTAGGTTTTTAATTTTAGAGTCGAAGTAATCCTTGTCCCACATTTGTCGTTTTTCAAAACTTTATTTTTTTATTTCTTTCTTCTTTTAATAATTTATTTCATTGTTATCTTATTTAGGTGATAAACATGCCTCGAGCAACAGTTGGTGATACCTCTCTTACCGGTTCTTACATTCCCAAAGTATCCCAAACACCCGGTATTTCTCCTACTATCGCACACTTCTACAAACCTATCAAAAATTGACGGATTCATGAGGGTAGAGTTGTTGATCAACTTTACTACACATCTGATCACATCGATCGTTGTTTTTCTAACGTACGTCTCAATTGTCTCTACGAAATTCATGAGCCAATTGTCCCTCGTTTTATTCTGGACTTTTATAGTCAAGTCACCCTTCAAAGAGATGACTCTAGCGTTATTCTTATCTCTATTATGATTTAAAACGAATTCATCACTCTCTCCCTCCAACAATTCGATCAAATCCTTAGAATTTCATTCAATGGCAAATCCGTATTCACAAACGAATGAGATCTTGGTTCTCTTGCATACTCCTAAGAAACCGAAGGAACATATCATACCGACCTTCCTACTCCTGAAGAAATTCATCAATTTCTTCAATTTTAACGTATTGATCCTAACCGCAAAATCAAACATAAAAACTTCATTCTTTTACCAAATCAAGTTCTAACCAAAGAACTTAGACAAGGCTTGAAAAGATGGAACAAACTCATTTATGAGAATATGTTCGGACTAGGAGGATACCGGGACCATCTCCCGGCTTGCCTTGCTCATATATTATATTGTATTCTAGCCAAGAAACAATATAATCTTGCCTATTTCTTTGTCAAAAGAATTGAAAGTGCACGGGCAACTCCTAAAGCCCATCTTCCTTATGGTATATTCTTAGCACGTCTCTTTCGACATGTTATGGAACACTACCCTCACCTTTACAATGGCATTTACAATGTTGTTGATCATGTCATGCATCCACTCGCTTTAAGACAAAGTGATCGTGGCAAAGCCCGTTACTCCGTCTCATCAACATCCGCCCATCATAACCGTGGATCTTCATCTCACCAAGATGATGATGACGAGGATGATGGTGCTTCTCGTGCTAGTACCCCATCTCCTACCACTTACCTAAACTCTCTCGGACTTCTCGAATACCAACAATATGACGTTCCTACTTCTTCTGAACAAAATGACGATCTTCTCTTCGAACGTCAAACCGACTTGCTCAATCAAACACAACAAATGCATACGGTACTTAGGGGTGAATTCAAATCATTTGGCTAGGCATTATGAGGATTCTTCGGGATGAAGAAGAAATGAAGACGTTGAAGGATGATTAGTTTAGTAGAATAATTAGTTTAGGACTTTATGTGAACTTATGTTTATGTTTAATTAATTGTGTGATGACAACCTGACTTAGTCGCATGAACTTGAACTTGTTTAGCTTGCTTAGGACCTTTAATCTCTATGAATTATTAGTATGCTCTTATAATTATGCATTCTTATTTTATATATTTTTTTGTTTGTTGCAAACATACATGATATACTTAATTTCATATATGTTTAAATGGGACTTGCTGCATATTGACCACCAAAACACAGCCTTTCTCACAAAATTGCTACAAAAATAAAATTTTTGGTCGTCTGAAAAACACCAGATGGGCGGCCCCCTTAATTCATAAGGGCGGTCCCCTTAAAGATAAGGGGGCCGGCCATTAATTAAGGGGACCGGCCATCTGATTCACGGATTTTACTATTTCTTTATGCTTTTTTACTCTCTTTTATCTAGCCTCAGCTATCTTTACCCAGAAAACTTGAACATATTTTGGAAATTCTTAAACAAATTCAAATCCATTCCGATTTTAAACCTTTCTCATCCAATAAATTCCCTCTAAATGATCACCACCATCTCACCATCTTCTTCATTTTCTATCAACCACCATAAACCACCAAAAAGGGGAAGATTGTCGATAGAAATAATGCCTAAAAACGTTATTAATATTTTTCGACCTCTCTATGTTTTAATAATCACAAAATGTAAAAACATCAAATGTAACATTAAACACAAACAAGTAACTAGTATTAAATTTTCATTTCAAAAATTTAATCACTTAAAGGTATGAATAAACATATGCTTAATGCATTTCATGTTCAAAGGAATTTTTATTCAACCTCATATTTTTTATAAAAATGTCACAAACATTTTTATATCTTTTACAAAACTTTTTTAGAAATGTTTTATTCAAATAAATATTTTGTTAGCCTTAAAATATGTTGACTTATCCGGAATTACATTAGTTCATAAATAGTCAAACACGCAGGGACTAGATTAGACTATTTAGGATAGTTTAGTTGTGTTTGGACTATAAATACCCCCTCCATACTTCCATGGAGGGGTGAGGTTTCATTATGTAACATTTCACCAAAGTGTGTGTGTGTTCTCTCTCTCTAAAATACACACACATCTTTCCTTTTCTCTCATCAATCTAATAATGGCTAAGTTCTTGTTTAATCCTCCCCGACCTCCGGATCAAATCATTTGTTAGTGTATCTTATTATTAACAATTGGTATTAGAGTTGCAGGGGTGTATTGTATCGTTTTGTATCATGTGTTTGTTGTATCGGTTACTGTTCAGATCTGGTAATACTGTTGATTATTTTTGTGTGTTCTTTTTCCTTGTGAAAGTCATGAAAATGGTTTTAATATGTTGGTACATGTTTCTGTTTTCATTACTGGTTCAGACCTGCTATATATGTGATTAAATGACCATTTTCGAGCTTACTTTATTCTGGGTTTCTTGGTAGCGGTTTGGCCAAAAAGAAAAAAACACAGATCCAGAATTTTGGGAAAAGTACAAAAGTACTGTACTTGATGGCGGGTTGGCCACCGTGGTGATTTGCCATGGCGGTTTGCACACAGCGGTTTAGCATACAGGTTAAAAAAGACCAACTTTTCATGGTCATAACTAAACAAACCGCTGCCTAAATTTTTAGTCAGTGGCGGTTTGGTTGGTGGCGGTTTGGTTTAAAGGTGGCAGTTTGGTGGAACCATAACCCAACGGTGTCAACTCGGTCATTACCGAGTTGAATCGGGTCAACTCAATGAGTATTGTCAATGAAAAGTCAAATAGAATAGAAGTTTAAGAAGTGACAGTCTCGTAACATAAAACTAAACCATCATCAACTACAACATCAACAGCCACAACAATTTAACTCAAATCTACCACAACCTATATCTCAAAACCCTTCGTCACAAATCAACCCACAATCAAATCCAGCAGCCTCAAGATCATCTAAACCTATCCCATCCTCCACACTACTTTAACCCCATCTCAAACACCAACATATTATCGAAAATAAAAAGATAAATAATCTTAAATTCTCTTTTGAATGATTAATGAAGTTGTTCGTAGAATAAATCCTTTCAAGAGATTTCATCATAAATTTATGGTGAGCATAGCTCTTTCACTATCTGAAATTCAAGAATGACTAAAACAATTATGTTATAATCATTCTATGTTTCGTTGCAAAACATAAGAACAACCAAAGACCTACCCGAGACCCTACTGTGGAGATCTAGAAGCCGTTCATGTCAAGATGATGAAAACATATGTTCTTTATTTGTGTTCTTTATACATTAAAGGATGTTTGTGATGGATTATTTGTCTAGTGTTCGTGTGATGGAAAGCAGGTGATGTTTGAAAAGATTATTTCGCTGCATTGGAATTGATAAGAAGATGGGAGCAGTTTTGATTTTAGGTGGAGAAGTGTTAGGAGGTGGCGTATGTATAATAGGGTTAGGGTTATTGTGTGAGTAAAATTAAGGGTGGTTACATTTATATCCCTAATTCACCTTGGGCCCTTGACCGGTTATAGATGTATTGTTGGGCCTATGTTTCTACCATTTGAGTGGGCTGGGAAATCAGATACATGCCGGGTATAAAAATATAACAAAACTTTTGGGCTGTGTTTATTGAAAAAACAATAATGGGCCAAGTTTATTGTTGGGCTGATTATTCACATTAAAACGTGGGCTGGATTTGTGTGTTGGTAATTGGACTGATTTATGATGTCTAAATCCGAAAATTACCTAGTAGTGGGCTAGTGATTATTAGATTGAGCCAAGGAATAAAATGCTATCACGACAAGTTAGACTAGACGATGTTTATTCGTTAACGATATTCAAAAAACAGCATTTGTTATAGTTTAACGTCATTCTCGAACAACAACACAACAAACACGATACATAACACGTAAAACGATCTGTAATAAAATTCACTAAAATGACAAACGGCTACAGATCCGGATTACGATGACAAATGATCACAAAGTTAATTTAGTATCCTTTATTTAAAATTGAAGTGGGTTTCACAAAGGCGTCTACTTATTTCATCATTGAGACTTCCTTCTATTTTCTACCCCTTTTTTTCAAACCCAATCTATCGATTGTTGACTTGCTTGAACATATACAACTTATGATTAAGACTTGGATTATCTAGTTATTTCTTGATGTAAGGAGTTACATTGTAGTGCTCTCGGGTTATAGCTATCACTTAAAGGAGTTACATTGTAGTACTCTGTGTCACACGCAGATGTCGATGTAGATAATTTCAAGAGGTGTTGTACTTATTATACTTTTCTGGTTGAGTATAGAGTACTTATAAATTTAATCTTGCACCGTTCTTCAATCAACAATAGTGCAAGATTAAGTAACAAATTTGGGGGATTTTACTTCATTTTCAAGTTTGGTATATCGGGTTTACTTCACTAAGTAGTCATAACAATAGCCGACAGAATACAAGGTTGGTAAGTTAGCCAGAGAGTTTAAAGGTTGAGATGTAATCATCAATTCTTACGAGATATTATTGTGATATTCCAAGACAAAGGTACTTCACAGTCTAAGCAAAATTCTCAAAGTTCTTTAATGACATTCATATACAAGACCTTGATTATACCAAGTTTTATTGGTTCTTGCTTCATCTCCTCTACGGTTTCTGAAGACAAGAGGGTAATGGTTTGTTTGGATCTCAAGATTTATGCTTAACACAATAACTTCTCGAGTATATGGGCATACACGACAATGATGCTTCCGAGAGTTCGCAACCATCATGGGGGAAAGTGTGTACATCCAGGACTTAGTTGACTTTGATGTTACCATGTCAACTTCTAAGGGGAAGTAGTGTATACTACTTTACTAAGTATGGTTTATGAAGTATTCTGCATAAGTGAGAAAAATTGTTGCTGATTTCTCGCATGTACCCCCGAACGGATATTCACCAAGCCCTAATAACAAGAAGCAGTGGTATTTGGTGTGATTTTTCTTCTACAAAATTCCGCTGTGCATTTTAATGACAATAGAAGATTGTTCAAGCTACATCAATGTTTAAGAATCTGCTCAAGATAGGGATGTTGGTTTGGGGGGAAGCTGATTCAAAAACTTCGCCAAAAAGGAGTATATGAAGAAAGCTTTTCAAGACATGCTGCATGAATTGAGGAGAAGTTAATCCAACTCATGCATAATACAATGGTTCCTGTACAAGTATTGACACTGAAGATCCAAGCTGGAGTACAAGTTTCAAGACCAGGAGAACTCAGAAGACATCTTCAACTTTGGAAGTGCTTTGGAAGACTTTATTTTATTGTAATTGTACTTGATAGGAACATTGTAAGTAATGTCGTATGTCCACATATTGGGGGAAGATTGTTAGCCTTAAAATATGTTGACTTATCCAGAATTATATTAGTTCATAAATAGTCAAACACACAGGGACTAGATTAGACTATTTAGGATAGTTTAGTTGTGTTTGGACTATAAATACCCCCTCCATTCTTCCATGGAGGGGTGAGGATTCATTATGTAACATTTTACCAAAGTGTGTGTGTGTTCTCTCTCTTTAAAATACACACACATCTTTCCTCTTCTCTCATCAATCTAATAATGGCTAAGTTCTTGTTTAATCCTCCCCGACCTACAGATCGAATCATTTGTTAGTGTATCTTATTATTAACATATTTTAAATTCAAATTTTTTACCTAAAAATGACTAGAAATGTTCCAGAAAACACCTCCTCCAAAAAGACAAAAAAAGGAGTGTCTGAGGCTGGGAGGCCCCCTTAATTATAAGGGCAGTCCCCTTAATTATTAAGGGTACCAACACCCTATATAAGGGGATCGGCCAGAAAAATTTTCAAATCAGTTTGCCTATAAATACTAGACTATTCCCCACTGATGTTCTTACCTTTTGCACACACTTTCTTTTTGTTTTAAATCAGTTTATACTCTCCTACAATCCTTTGATCATTTAATTATAAAGCTTTGTTTCTAAGTGATCCAAGCTTAATTCCTCAAGTGCAAGAGAAGAATACTTCTTATCATCAAGTTAAGAAGTGTTATAGTTTAGTTGGTATTGTTGTGAAGTTGTGTTAGATCTTGTAAATCATTTGCGTATATTGTAAAGGTGTGTATTGTAGTTATGTATAATAGTTAGATTGTGGTGATCATTGTAAGTATAGTTAGATCGGGGTGATCTTTGTAAGTAGTGTTAGATTGGTGTGATCGTAGTAGTGTCTAGGCATAGTGAAGTTGTGAAGCGTAGTGAAGTTGTGAAGCGAAGTGAAGTAGTGAAGAGAAGAGAAGTCGTGAAGTGAAGCAAAGTTGTGAGTTGTTGTAAAGTGGTGTAATTAGCATACAAGAGTTGTGATAGATTGGTTCTAGCTAGGATTAGAACTCGACATTTCATTTAGTGTCGGAAATTGGTGTAAGCAACATTGTGTACGGTTTTCTCCGCCTAAAGGGAGTTTGTTGACTTAGTGAAGAGAACTCTCGAGTTTGGTGCTCGGGGAGTAGAGTAGGGTGAAGAGGTGCTTCGTTACCGAACCACTATAAATCCTTGTGTTGTGGTTTGATATTTCTAACTCTAATCTCTTGTCTTTCATATTTACTTGTCATTTACTTACTTACTTGTATTGTTCATATTGTACACATATTGAGATCACATAAAGTCGAATCTAAGGTTTTATAAACAAACATAACATTAATTTAAAAAGCGGTAAACTATTCAACCCCCTTCTAGTTTTCCACAAAATTAAAGCATAAAAGCAAGAATAGACGGGTAATCATTCGAGCAATTAACTATTTAATATAAATAGAAATCCTTTCGGCCTTTACCCCTAAATATACCAAATGCTTAAAGATTGATTTGTGGATGATGATAATGATAATAAACTATCCTAATCAAGTTCGTTAGACATATGATTAGGTGTTAAACATCTTTATATTTGGGTTGATAAATGTTTTATTAATCAATTATCACAAGATTAACATCGGGTCATTCATAGATAAATAATACGAAACCGCACCAAAGTGAGCGCCTTTCGACCTTTTTCTATTATAAATGATGAATCAAACATGTAACAATTATCCAAATATTACAACATCGAGCATATTATTATTATAATCATAAGCATAAATATCATGGCATGTTTACATCATACATCCTATTTAGCCTAAACAAACATGAGATGACTACTCTATAATCATGGTAACGTAACACATAACAAATTGAGTGAATTCAGTAGAAATCATATTTAGAAGAGAAATGAGTTTATACCAAAGCTCTCCAAGTTTTGTTGCGTTTACACAAGTTTTCTTGAATGAAAACTACAAATTACCTAAAGCAATATTTCGACTATTACCAACTCTGTCACAATAACTAATAGACCAAACACTAACTCCAAAATCATCCTCCTTTATGGTATAACAAGCGGGATTGGATGAACCAAGTTAGTTTATCCTTTCCTT
>BQNB010046455.1:0-33442 GCA_026074375.1 Tanacetum coccineum
GAAGCATCGTCATGCATTCGCATTCTCATATAAATTATTACTCGTATAGTAATCCTTATTTATTTTACGCAATTTGCAGATCATCATGGCCAACCTACCAAACAATAATGAGTTCTCGTTAGCTGCGGAGGCAGCACCAGACAACATGAACGGCTGGGTTGAAGAGGAAGACCCAGAGATGGAGGAAGAGGAGGAAGATCCGGAAATGGAGGAAGAAGAAGAAGAAGAGATGGAAGCTGATGAACAATGTGACGGCCCAGAATGGATACTCCCTTATCAGGGGGCGGACCCACTTTACCCTCCGCCACCTGCATATGACTCTGAGGCTAAGGCTGAGGCTGAGGCTGAGGCTGAGGCTGAGGCTGAGGCCGAGGCTGAAGTTGCACCTATACCACCTCCTGTGCCTGCTAATCCTATACTTGAGGCTGCTACCATCGGTACTAGCAGACTAATACCATTTAAGAGACTCTTCACTGATACTCAGGTATGGACGGGATCATCGTCATCTGCTGCTGCTGCTGGTCATAACCCCGAGGATCTTACCCCAAGTCACATTAGGAGTGACCTGGATGCACTACACCGCAAGGTTTAGTATATTAAGGAGGAGGATGTGCGTGCCGATAATAAGCAACTAAAGATGATGCTAGACTGTAGTGAGAACCGCACTTAAGATGCTTGGAGAGAGCACGACCGTGCAACTTGGCATTACCATCACTTGAGACGTTGGTCTATTATGGTTGAGAATTTATTACCGCCACATCTACGATATCAAGAGCCGCCATATGCTCTACCTGAGACTTTATTGGCTCCTGCCACTCATATTGATCCTAGAGATCCGTATGTTGCTGCACGTGATGCTGCCACTGCTCCTGCTACTGACAATGATGATTTACCTACCCAGAAGGAGACTTCACCACCTGAGCCACAAGGATCTCCACCTCGTGACTCTTAGTAGTTTAATTTTATTAGTAGTATCTTTCATTCTGTAACCACTAAGCTGAATCTTCAGTTAGTGAATTGATGCCATTGGTTGTAACAATTTATATCATTTTGTAAAACAATGCAACTATGTATTAACTCTTTTGGGTAATGAATGATGAAATGGCTATCCTCTAATTTACTACTTGTTGTTGTTATGATTGTTGTTATTATTGGTTTTTTTGTATATGATGTGATTATGTCATTATATAAATACTCATTGAGGCTTTCTTTGTGTGTGATAGAATCATGGAACCTAAAGCAATGAGCCAAGCTGCGATTGAGCGACTCGTCACGCAAAGGGTAAATGCTGCTATAGAGGTAGAATGAGCAAGGCAAGGAAATGCAAGAAGACAAGGAAACAATGAAGCTGGGGGCCAAGGTGGGGTGCCAGCTGCTCGAGAATGTACCTTTTTGGGATTTATGAAATGCAACCCCACGGTCTTCCATGGACACGAGGGAGCCGTTAAACTAAGTAGGTGGTTCGAGAAAACGGAGATGGTTTTTGGGATAAGTGAATGTACCAAAGCGAGAAAGGTCAAATTTGCTGCTGCCACACTTCAAGGGCGTGCCTTGACGTGGTGGAACTCCTAGGTTGCAACAATGGGTTTAGAGGCTGTTAATCAGATTGGCTGGACTGAAATGAAAAGGATAATGACAGATGAGTTTTGCCCCATTAAGGAAATTCAATGAATGGAGCACGAACTGTGGAATTTGAAGGTCAAGGAGTTTGACATACCTGCTTACACCAAGCGCTTTCATGAGTTGGTTCAACTATGTCCGAAAATGGTCCTGAGTGAACGCAAGAAAATCAAAGCTTATATCCGGGGACTAACTGACAACATAAATGGTACAGTTATTGGATCCAAATCCACTAGCTTGAATGAGGCTGTGCGCATGGCACATGCCTTGATGGAACAAAAAGCTCAAGCTCGAATGGAAAGGATTGCTGAGGGCAATAAAAGGAAATGAGAAAGCTCACAAGGTGGTAACAACGGTAACAACAGAAACAACAACAGGGATAACACCCGCCATAACCAGCTGAACAATCAAAGGCAGGGTAATGCGCGAGCAATGACCACCGCCCCTGCTGAGCAAGGTGGGTATGCTGGAAACAAACCGCTCTGTAATCGTTGTGGAAGAGCATCCTTTGTGAGTTATTGCAAGGTATATGTAGAACTGTTAAAGGCAGCACAGGCACGAGATAGTAGGGCAAAGCTATAGCTACGGGTGCTAATGCGCGACCAACCGTGACGTGTTATGATTGTGGAGAAAAGGGACACACAAGGAACTATTGTCCGAGATAAGGATCCATCAAGGTGAGAACGCTCGAAGGTCGGGCTTACGTGATTAGAGATGCTGAGAAACAGCAAGGACCTAATGTGGTTACGGGTATGTTTCTACTCAACAATCGTTATGCAACTGTATTATTTGACTCAGGACTCTAACAAAAGCTCGTGAATCATAGTTTTAGTCACTTGATAGACATTAATCCAGTTAGACTAGACACTAGCTATGAAGTGGAATTTGCCGATGGAAGGGTCGCTAGTACTAATATTGTCCTAAATATGTACCCAGAACTAATTAACACCTCTTATGTCAACTAACCTATATTCCCATTGAGGCTGGGAACTTTTGACTAGTTATTGGGATGGATTGGTTAGTTGATCAAGACGCCGTTATCGTATGTGGCAAGAAAGTAGTGCATATACCCGTCAAGAACAAGACGCTGATAGTTGAGGGCGACCGTGGTACGTCTCGATGAAATAATATCCTGCATTAAGTCTAGTAAATACATCGAAAGAGACATCATTGTTCGTGGCACAATGTAACGAGAAAGAACAAAATGAGAAAAGTTTATAAGATGTACGGAGGATTCAGAATTTCCCCGAGGTTTCTTACGACTTACCGGACACCCACCACCTCGGCAGTGGAATTTTAAAATTGAACTTGTAACCGGTGCTACTCCTGTGCACGAGCCACCCGTACCTGATTGGCACCATCCGAACTGAGGAATTGGCGGACCAATAGTAAGAGTCTTATCGAAACGGGTTTATTCGTCCGAGCTTCGTCGCCATGGGGAGTCCAGGTTGTTCGTTAAGAAAGTACGTGGCTTGCCTGAAAACATTAAAGGAGAAACAACTTCTTCTAGACCTGTTGTTCTTAATGAAGCTGTCCGAATGGCTCATACCTTAATGGAGCAGAAGTTACAAGCCAAAGCTGAAAGAATTGCTGAGAGCAACAAGAGAAAATGGGAGAACAACAACAACAACAACAACAACAACAACAACCAGAGAAATTACCGGAACAACAACCGCCACAACCAGAACAACAATCAAAGACATGGGAATGCTAGGGCTCTGACCACTACTCAAAATGCGGGAGCAAACCAAACTGGGGTTGCTTCCAAATGTAACCGTTGTGGGATATGTCATTTTGGTCAGTGCCCACCAAAGTGCTACAAATGTGGAAAAATGGGACACAAGGAAAAGGACTGCAGAAGCAGGAATGTGGCTTCTGGTACCAATGCTCGATCAGCTGTAGTTTGTTATGAATGTGGTGAAAGAGGCCACAAGAGCAATGCATGCCCAAAGAAAGCTGATTGACAAGGTGGAAACGTGCAAGGTCAAGCGTATGTCATCTGTGATGCCGAACACAACCAGGGCCCGAATGTCGTGACTGGTACGTTCTTATTGAATAATCGTTATGTTACAATACTGTTTGATTTGGGAGCGGATAAAAGTTTTGTGGATGTTAGACTTAGCCATTTACTAGATATTAAACCAGCCAAATTAAATACTAGTTACGAAGTCGAACTAGCCGACGGAAAAGTGGTATGCACCAACACTGTTCTGAAGGGTTGTACTCTGAATTTACTTGACCACTTATTTGACATTGATCTTATGCCAATAGAGTTGGGTACGTTCGATGTAATAATCGGAATGGATTGGTTGGTAGAACGCGATGCCGTCATCGTGTGTGGTAAGAAGGAGGTACATGTGCCTTACAAGAACAAGACATTATTTGTATGGTACTAAGTGTACTGTGTATACAGATCATAAGAGTCTACAGTATATTCTGGATCAAAAGGAGCTCAACATGAGACAGCGGCGATGGATTGAACTTTTGAGTGACTATGATTGTGAAATCCGTTACCATCCTGGTAAGGCCAACGTAGTGGCTAATGCCCTGAGTCGAAAGGACAGAGAAGCAATAAGGGTTAGATCTTTGGTAATGATGGTACACACTAATTTACCTGAGAGAATACTCAATGCTCAGACTGAGGCGATAAAAGAGGAAAACGTGAAAGCTGAAAATCTTGGAAGGCTGATCACGCCGATATTTGAGACCCGTTCTGATGGAATCCAATGCTTTGAAGGGCGAATTTGGTTACCGTTGATTGGGGGATTACGGGAATTGATTATGCATGAATCGCACAAATCTAAATATTCCATTCACCCGCGGTCAGACAAGATGTACAAGACTTAAAGAAGCTCTATTGGTGGCCGAACATAAAAGCCGAGATCGCCACCTATGTTAGTAAATGTCTGACCTGTGCCAAGGTAAAGGCTGAGCACCAAAAGCCATCCGGTGGAAGTGGGAGAAAATCCCAGAGTGGAAGTGGGAGAAAATAACCATGGATTTCGTCTCAGGACTTCCAAGAACGCCAAGTGGTTATGACTCCATCTGGGTTATTGTTGACCGACTAACCAAATCTGCTCATTTCTTGCCAATGAAGAAGACTGACAGCATAGAAAAACTCGCCCAATTATACTTAAAGGAAATTGTTTGTAAGCATGGCATACCTATGTCAATTATCTCTGATAGAGACAGCTTGTTTTCATCAAAATTTTGGAAATCACTGCAAGATGCGATGGAAACCCAACTGGATATGAGCACCGCTTACCACCCAGAGACAGATGGTCAAAGCGAGAGAACTATTCAGACGCTAGAGGACATGTTGCAAGCATGCGTAATTGATTTTGGTAATAGCTAGGATCGACACTTACCATTGGTCGAATTCTCCTACAATAACAGTTATCATGCGAGCATCAAGGCTGCGCCATTTGAAGCTTTATATGGGAGAAAGTGTAGATCGCCAGTTTGCTGGAGTGATATTGGAGATAGATAACTCACAGGTCCAGAAATGATACGGGAGACAATTGAGAAGATAGTGCAGATTAAAAATCGGTTGTTGACTGCTCGAAGCCGTCAAAAAAGTTATGCGGATGTTAGACGCAAGCCGATGGAATTTCAAGTGGGTGACATGGTCATGTTAAAGGTATCGCCTTGGAAGGGCTTAATTCTCTTTGGGAAACGTGGTAACTAGATCCACGGTACCAATGGGCCATTCAAAATCATAGAAAGAATTAGTCCCGTGGCATACAAGTTGGGGCTTCCTGACAAACTCTGTGGAATTCATAACACCTTCCATGTTTCGAATCTCAAGAAATGTCTAGCAGATGAAAACTTGGTTATCCCACTTGAAGAGATCCAACTTGATGACAAATTGCACTGTTACGTAGAACCAGTAGAATCAGAGACCGCAAAGTGAAGCAGCTCAAGCAAAGTCGAATTCCTATTGTCAAAGTACGATGGAATTCCAGACGAGGTCCAGAATATACTTGGGAGAGAGAAGATTTCTTCAAAAGAAATTACCCGCATCTTTTCTCGAGTAATAAGAAGACAAGATTGAGGAATCGAGCACCGGGACGGCGCTCCCTTAAGGAGGGGAGGATGTAACATTCCGTATTTAAGGTCACTATTTACTCCGAGCTTTATTTCTATTTTCATTTCTTAAGCGAGTTATTAATTTTACGTTTACCCGATTTAGTAAGATTTTCTCGTTCTTAGCTTTGCGTGAGCCGTATTTAGAAATCTATTCCGTCTTTGCATCGTAAGTGATTTAATAATCTCATAATATTCTCCGATGATTATAATTTACACTATTTTCATTTTTCGTTGTGTTTCGCGTTTACGAAAATTCTTGCTAAAACTCGCGCTTTTACCTTAAAACATTACCTTTAATTAATTAAACTTACACAACACTTTAATTAAACTTTTATAAACTAAAAATTAAAAAAAATATAATTTTTGCAAAACCCAAGGCCCTATGGCCGGTTTACCCAAACCCACACACAACCTTTTTTTTTACACTTCCTATAACACCATCATTTCATCTCATTTTTTCATACATGCAAAAACCTTTCACTTCTCACCATTTCAAAAAAAAAATTTCTCTCCTTTCTTCTCTTCTTGTTGGCTGCCGAAATAAGCCTCACCACCACCACCATCATACAAAATTTTCCTACTCATTTTTATCCTCTTATCACCATCCTAAAGCCTCTTGCAAAGTTTGGTAGTTTTTCTTGAAGATTTGAAGAAGTTAGGGCTAGTTATTGAGGTTTTCTTGAGGGTTTTGATTAGGGTTTTATTAGAAGAGTATTATCATCATTAGAAGAAGGTTAGAAGCTAGTTAATCTTGTGTTACTTTGGTTCGAATTCAGCCAACACAAGAGAAGGGTGTTCTTGTTTGATTCACTAGCCTTAATCTTTCATTTTGTAAGCCCTAATCTTTCTTTATTAGTCTTATCTTTTTTATTTCTTGTTTTCTTTAATTTTAATCCATGAACATGGATGTTTAAGTTCTGAATATATACATGTGATTATGTTCTTGAGAGTATTTCCTATTAGTAATGGCATTGGGTTAGGTCTTAGATGATTAAAATGATGTTTAAAAAGGTTTTAAGTTGAAATATTGGGACTGTTTTGAAAACAGTAGCAAAACGTGTGATTTTCTAAAAATATTTGGCCTGGAGACTATGATTAAATTATATGACTGGAAAGATACATGTCTTAGCATCATAGGATAGTTGGATGCTCAACCAACTCCTTAGGATGAGTGAGTTATGGCCAAAACAAGAAAATAGGTCAAATCTGGACATATGATTGTAATACGAGTTAAGTAAAGGGTAAATTTTTTACTAACTTTCTGTTTTGGACAACCAGGGGTAAAATGGTCTTTTCACATAGTTACGAAACTTTGTAAATTATGAGACTTACCTTTCTGGAAACTAGACACAAATAGTTTTCCAAGGGTGTAAGCCTCACTCATAGAACATTTGTGAGCTAGCAGATATGTGTCCATGAAGTCAAGTTAAAACCAGAAACCTAGTTTTTACGCCTAGTCTAAAAATACAAATAGATTTCCAGGGGTAAAATCCTCACATATAGAACATTTGTGAGCTAGGAGATATGAGTCCATGAAGTCAAGTTAAAATCAGAAACTGAGTTTTTACGTCTAGTCTAAAAATTTAAAAACGTATAGTACACCGTGATAAAATAAAAGTTAGAATCCGAAACTTAGTAGATGTTCATTTTCCTATAAGACCAGGTTACAAGTCAACTTGGGGTTAAAAAGGACTTGGGGAAGTTCTAGTGGAGTGCCATACTTATCTCGGAAACACATCTCATGATCACATGTTTAATTTTTACGTATTGTTACTTTCTACGTTAACAAAAAAAACAAGGTCGCAGACACGGACTTTGTAGGAGTGCTGTAGGAGTACTCCCGCCGTTCAAGACTCATATACTTCTGATTTAATTGTTCTTACGGTGAGTTCATAGCCTCGCCTTTAAACTTTTAAACTGTATTTATAAACCCCGCGAGGGAGATACATGCTTGTTTTATAAACTGAACACAAGAAATTTTATGGTATGCTGGACCCGAATATGAGATTAATTGCATGAGTAGCTATTGCCAAAAGACCCCAACATCATGAACTGTTAATTGCCTATAATGGGTGAGCGCTAGTAGCAATTAAATATAGATCAATTTAGGTTGACAGTCCCTGTCCGGGGGTTATGAATCGCTCCTTTCGAGCACCCATCCAACGAAAATTTGTATTCAGAAATTAGGTATAAGGCAATAATACCTATTGTGGGCAACTGATTTACATACAAAAAATATGTGTTAACGTTAAGGCTCGGTGTCATGAGCTCATTGCAATAGAAACTTGATTAATGGCTTGTCCGTACAACAAGTCACACGATGAACAAAACTTGTGTTCCTATTTATCTCTTACAAACTCTATGGATTCACTCAACATTTTTGTTGACTTTTTAAGCATGTTTTATCTCAGGTAACCAAGGGTGATGGATGCTGTGTACGAGGAGTCTGCGCTAAAAGTTTTTAAAGAACTTGTATTTTGTTCCATTTTATAAAACTAATTATCCATGTTTTGGAAAACCAATGTGATGAAGGTGGTACACGATCTTGTGGACGTATGTTTTAATTTACCTGAAACTTCTTTAAAGGAAAACAATTGTTTTTAAACGCCTCTTTTCGAGCGTTTTCCATAATCCTTTGTGCAATGTACTATGAATTAACACCCAATGTTGTACATTCCGCTGCGTGAAATTTGAGGGTGTTAAATTTTTTTAAATTTTGTATTAGATAGATGTTTAAAAGAAACAATTGTATTATGAATATATGGAATGAGTATAAACATGTAAAAAACCATTTTTAAATATGTTAATTGTCCAAAAAATATTAATTTTTAAAATAATTTAAATGTTAATTAAAATTTAGTCACACATTCCTTTTTAAAGATAAAAGATTACATCTTTAATTGAGCGCCAATTTAAATAATCAATGTCAAATTATCAATAATTAAAAAAATTTAACTTTTTTAAAATTTAAAATTTGGAGCCAAATTGCAACCAAAAATTTTAAAATCACATATGAATATGGACGGTTTATTTTCCTAATTTCAGCAAAAACACTTTTTCATCTCTAAAAAAAAGATTGCAACCAAAACAGAACAATAACATCTCTTTTTACACCATTAATTACCAACTTTTTACTTATTTTCCTTTTACACATTGCGACTGAAGAATCAAGAAACAGAAGCCATTGATAATCAGGCCAACTTGGGTTAACTATATAATGAAAATGGAAATGAAATTGACGATTTAGGATAGCAATCCAGAGGAGTATATTGAGGTTGCGCATGAGGATATTAAAACAACCATTTCAAATGTTATCCTAAGAGGGCCATAACCCGGTTAATGCAAGTTTCGCAGATATGGAATACCCGGTGTGAGTAAAGCTCAGTGTATACCTATCGATGAATTAAAATAGGAAATCAAGAAAACTCAAAGGCATTGTTTTCGAGTTTTTTAGGAGAACAAGTTCATGAGCATATAGGTTTGGCAATTCTATCCTGAAGAATGGTGGGTCCAGAAGCAAGAAATAAACAATGGGAATGAAATCATGGATACACAAAAACCATTTATTTGAACCCAATACTACATAAGTTTATCGTCTGCATTTACATATGTGCAAATAATTAATTCACAACATTGTGTTAATCTTTACAGTGATAATTTGATGTTGACTAGACGGTCAGAAAGCTGGTACATGAAACGACTTGGCAACTCTAGCGGAATTTTTGAAGGAAACTGAGACAAACATACATATTGCCCAACCAAGATACACCTTCAAAGCTAAATGAAGTCCCGACGAAGTATACTGCAATTTTAAAAGCCAAAGATTGGGTCAATTTGGTAAACTACACGGCCACCGAGGAATACAAGCTTTTAATTAGTCATTTTTATTATCCGGTCCAAATATCTTTCATAACTTTGTGTTATCCATATATAATAGTTATATACTAGCAGCAATACTACAACTAAAAACGCCTAATTAAATAGTGAGCAATTAGAAATAATGCAAAGCCAAAAATGGCTCGTACCAAGTGAGTTAATCCGCACACAATGGGACGATGTGGATACGCACATGGTGAAACAGAACTGGTAAGATTAACCTATTATGCACATTTGCATTTCATAGCAACATTCTTTTAATATCGTTAAACTACAAGTGTATTATTGATGTTTATAAGATTGAACAAAAAGAAATTGAACAAGATGAAGAACCTACCCGTGAACCACTGTGGTTGGAAATACAAGGGAAATAAAGACGAAGAAAATCAAATGATGAGAATTATAACCGTGGAGATAAACATGCAATTGCTGCAATTTTTTTTATTATGTTCATTTTCGTATAATAACCTATTTCCCATATTGTGTGTGCAGAAAGAAACTGAGGACAAGATCAAAGAAGGAACCTTGCAGGTAGATCAAGGCACTGATGCCATGACACTTGTATTAGGTAAGGAAAAGGGAGGTTATGCAAGAGGAGTGGGAAGTGGAGTGACATACAAGAGGTATTTTGATCTTCCACGAAGCAAACAAGCAGCTGATGAAAGAATTTTGTTACTAGAAAGTCAACTTGATGCTGTGAGACGTGAACGTGAAGAGAAAGAACTATTAATCAAGAGTATGTCCAGCAAGATGTCACAGACAGAGGGAATGGTGACTGAACTGAAAAACCAGTTGGCTGCACAAGGGGGGTAGTTGCAGTCAACGCCATCTCAATTGACACCACTAGATGTAAGACATTTTTTTTTTTGTTAACAATTTCATTTTCTAATTAACTTAATTAACACTCACAGCACTGATCCTATAGATAGCAGGTACATCAGACCTAATACCCTAGGACCTCATATTATACACCAAGGAGACCTAATGGGCTTAGAATAAGTTTCCATCCAATTCTAATCTTTTCCTAATATAATTCATGCATATCTAAGAAGCAGTAATAACACAACAGTACTAGCTTATATCTAATAGTCTTAAGTTAGAGCAACATTAATATACTAACATTTGCAACTAACCCTAGCAGTACTAACATTTGTACTAGCAGCACACTTGGTATATTTTCTTCAGTCTTCAACCAGTAGTCTTAACCATAACCAGCAGCAGTATCATCAGCAGTACTAATAAGGAGGGCAGGACAACTGTTCTTGGATGTGATCAGAATGATGCGAGCATTCAGAAGGAAATGCAAAAAAGGGTATGTAATTAATAAAACACCCCCCTGTGATTTTTGAATTCTACATACATGTCTTATATATTTATCGTGTTTTATATGCATACAGGAAACTGTTAAATCTGTGGGAGCTAAGAGAACGACTAGATCAATCCGAAAGGATTCTTCAAGTCAAGATTCACAATCCAAAGAAAATGTGTCGGTACTACCACAAGTATGTATTTCAACATGTTCATATATTCTTTTGTTTAATTAATTTCTGATACATAAATGTAACAAATAATTTTTTTAGGAAATAAAGTGCATACTGTGGCACTTAAAGAAAACAATTATTATTGCTGAGGGTACCGTATACAAGAGTGATGGGAAAATAATGCTTCATAATAAAGCACTCCCAAAGGATTACTACAAAGTGTCAATTGATAAATCTCTAGTGGATGCAACATTTATACCGGATGTAGGAATTAACGGTTGCACAACAGTTTTGGATGAAGTAGGTGGTTTTGTTGCATGGCCAAAGAATCAAGTTGTTTTTGATCCAAAGGTACATACATGTGTTTTATGAACCTACATATATATAATTCTTCATATATAATTTAGTGTTTGATACAGGCGGCTTTGGTTTCCTGCAGGCAACACCACCAAGTACCATACAAATGATCACTGTTGAGAACAAAACTGCACCTAAAGTACCAACGAAGCGCAAAAAATTCTACGTCTCTAGTGATGCCATGCAAAAGGAAGCTAATAAGAAGAGGAGTCAGAAGGCCTTAGTTTATTGAGAAGTTTAGTATATACGACTTTACAATTTTATATTGATTCGGTTATATACATTCTAGTTTTATTGTATTTGAATTTATTTTGATATATATATTTGATTTTGTTTTGATATATATTGATTTCTTAAATGTGACTAAAAGATGCATATGGTCACACTTGTTAACACTTTTTGGTCATTGTTTGCTTAATTCTTTATGTGACTAAATATTACAAAAGGCCACACAAACATAAAATTCATGTGGCCATTGGATGATTAATAGTCACACAAAATACACATTTCTTCACTTTAAACACCATATGGTCACACTTATTAACACTTTTGGTCACTTATGCTTAATTGTATGTGACTAAATACCCAAAACAAACATGCTTTGTGTGACTAAATGTTACAAAAGGCCACACAAACATAAAATTTATGTGGCCATTGGATGATCAATAGTCACACAAAATACACATTTATTCACCTTAAACAGCATATGGTCACACTTATTAACACTTTTGGTCACTTTATGCTTAATTTTATGTGACTAACTACACCCAAAAAACATGCTTTGTGTGACTAAATATTAAAAAAGGCCACACAAACATAAAATTCATATGGCCATTGGATGATCAATAGTCACACAAAATACACATTTCTTCACTTTAAACACCATATGGTCATACTTATTAACACTTTTGGCTACTTTATGCTTAATTATATGTGACTAAATATGTAACACCCCCATTTTTACATATAGCAGCGAAAGCTAATCTGGGGTATTACTTCAAGGTACAACAGTCATAATCATAGAAAATGAATCAAAATGAGTCGTTTATGAAAATAAGTTATCATTTATTATTTCTTCAGCGTTTTTACAAAAGAGAGGTTCCCAAAATCTATACAATAAAGTTTGAATGATAACGTTTTTTCCATCGTCATGTCCTCGGATACGTTATAGCCCCTGTGGGTACCTTTGCCAAAATACCCTCGTGATTTCTAATGATGTGCAATTGGTTACACGTAACTGGGTACACCAACGGGGAGTCCAGCCCAAATAGATCTATTCACATCATTCGCGCTTACTACGGAGAGTAATTAAACTGCTTTGGTGTGAACTAAATATTACAAAAGCCACACAAACATAAAAATTCATGTGCCTATGATTGATCAATAGTCACACAAATTCATATATAATTGATAGATTGTACATCATCTAACTTAATAGATGGATATTTACATTTATGAAAATTGCGGGTTGTTATAAAATACCCAAAACAAACATGCTTTGTGTGACTAAATATTACAAAAGGCCACACTAACATAAAATTCATGTGTCCATTGGATAATCAATAGTCACACAAAATACACATTTCTTCAATTTCAACACCATATAGTCACACTTATTAACACTTTTGGCCACTTTATGCTTAATTGTATGTGACTAAACACCCAAAAGGAACAGGACTTGTGTGACTAAATATTACAAATGGCCACACAAACATACTATTCATGTGGCCATTGGATGATCAATAGTCACACAAAATACACATTTCTTCACTTTAAACAGCACATGATCACACTTATTAACACTTTTGGTCACTTTATGCTTAGTATCTGCTCTCACTCATACTCATCCCGGCCTCCGTCAAGTCATTTCCGCAACATACGCGCTATCATAGCTGCCCACTATACCACCTAATCTCCCTTACCCAAAGACAATGTGGCCATTGGATGATCAATAGTCACACAAAATACACATTTATTCACCTTAAACAACATATGGTCACACTTATTAACACTTTTGGTCACTTTATGCTTAATTGTATGTGACTAACTACACCCAAAAAACATGCTTTGTGTGACTAAATATTACAAAAGGCCACACAAACATAAAATTCATGTGGCCATTGGATGATCAATAGTCACACAAAATACATATTTCTTCACTTTAAACACCATATGGTCACACTTATTAACACTTTTGGCTACTTTATGCTTAATTATATGTGACTAAATACCCAAAACAAACATGCTTTGTGTGACTAAATATTACAAAAGGCCACACTAACATAAAATTCATGTGACCATTGGATGATCAATAGTCACACAAAATACACATTTCTTCAATTTAAACACCATATGGTCACACTTATTAACACTTTTGGCCACTTTATGCTTAATTGTATGTGACTAAACACCCAAAAGAAACATGACTTGTGTGACTAAATATTACAAATGGCCACACAAACATAATATTCATGTGGCCATTGGATGATCAATAGTCACACAAAATACACATTTCTTCACTTTAAACAGCATATGGTCACACTTATTAACACTTTTGGTCACTTTATGCTTAGTTGTATGTGACTAATTACCCAAAACAAACATGCTTTGTGTGACTAAATATTACAAAAGGCCACACAAACATAAAATTCATGTGGCCATTGGATGATCAATAGTCACACAAAATACACATTTCTTCACTTTAAACACCATATGGTCACACTTATTAACACTTTTGGCCACTTTATGCTTAATTGTATGTGACTAAACACCCAAAAGAAACATGCTTTGTGAGACTAAATATTACAAATGGCCACACAAACATAAAATTCATGTGGCCATTGGATGATCAATAGTCACACAAAATACACATTTCTTCACTTTAAACACCATATGGTCACACATATTAACACTTTTGGCCACTCTATGTTTAATTGTATGTGACTAAATATACAAAAAACATGCTTTGTTGGTTGTACATTGTTTACGGTCACTAAATTATACCTATTTAGTCACACAAAAAACGTGGATACGGACACTAAAGCTTCCTTATGTGTGACTAACTCGAATGCGTGACCGTAGGTGACCTACGGCCGCGCGACCTTTTGTCATACATAAAACTTTTTGCGTGTGTGACTATATGTATATAGTCACACATTTTTGGTGTGACCAATACCACTTTTTTTACTAGTTTTGTATATTTCTAATTCTTCCGGTTTTGACCAATTCCAACCCTCGCAGTATTTCAACATTCATCAACCTCCTAAAAAAAATAAGTATCGAAGAATTAAAAATAATAATGCAGTCCTATTGTTAAATAATGAGTCAACAACGTGAGCAAGAGGCTATTCTTTTACAAGATGAGGAAAAACAAGAATTGTTAGCTGAAGAACAAACAGCTAATCCTTCCGAGCCTTCACCCGTCTCATATTTTTTACAATGCTGTCTATGATAATATTAGCACTCCGTCTACTACTTATACTATTCATTTGACCAAAAGTGCTACTATTATTACTAATCATTTCGAGCTTACGCGACGTATCTATCATAATCACGACATTTTCTATGATGATGATGATAACGAGGAACTTTTTCCATATGAAGTTAAAAGAATTCAACAAATTTTTGAAAGGACTTTGTTTGATGCAATCACACCGACTTTCTGATTACGGACTCTCTTAATACAGGGGATGAGCATCTTAGCACTATTCTGGAAATGGAATCGGACGAATTAATAAAGTCTAGTGTTGAGAACCTTGTCCCAACCACAAGTGAGTCTGAGTGTTTATCTAAGGATTTTTCCGATATCGAAAGTAAGTGTGATGTGCCCGTTTGTGATGATTTTACAACTGTCTCTAATCCTCTCTTTGATGCTGACAACGATTTTTCTTCTAGTGATGACAAGTCGTTTTCTGATGAGGACGTTTCGAAAGAAAATTTCAAAATTTTTTTGAACCCTCTTTCTGATGAAGAAATCATTTATACTAAGATAGATCCGCATCACTTTAATGTCGAGTCTAATCTTATAGAATCTTTGCTTAATCGAGACACTTTGATTATTTCTTCTCCTAAGTTTGATTCTCTTCTCGAGTAGTTATCCAGTGAACTCGCTCATATTAATTTGATTCCACCGGGAATTAATGAAGTTGACTTTGATCCTGAGGAATAAATTCGTCTTGTTAATAAATTGTTGTATGAAAATTCATCTCCTCGATCTCCGGAAGAATTCATTCTAAAAATTCTGATGCTATAATCGAATCTTTCTCTCCATCTCCTATCCCAGTTTAGGATAATGACTCTCTTATGGAGGAGATCAATTTATTTCTTACCCGAGATGACTCGATGCCACCGAGCATTGAGAATGATGACTATGACTCGGAAGGGGATATCCTTTTCCTTGAAGAATTGCTTAGCAATGATTCCCCTTTATTTCCTGAAAATGAGTCATTTCATTTTGATGTTCCATCATCCCCTCGTCAGCCTGGAAAACCATCGGATGATGATGAAATTGAGCCCGATACGGGAGTTTTGACTGCCAAAGTGGTGGGTAATATTTTTGAACTTTATGTTCATGTGCCTAATGTTTTAACCACCCTTCCCACCCTTTCTCTAATGTTTGACACTTTGCTTCAATTTTCATTCGAAAATGATGACAAAGTTTTCAATCATGAAATTCTGGCTTCTAATGAGGAGAAATCTCCTCATCTCTTACCTCATCGAGGCTTTAATGCTTTCCAGGTCATTTTTGATTTTTCTGAAAGCCCAATGATGATCTATGGAGAGGACATTCCTATCTTAGATGTTCCATTTCTCCATTTCTATCCTCCTTGACCAGCTCAAGTATGGGGGATCGAGTCAGGCTTAAGACTCAGTTAATAAAAATAAGCACTTCGTGGGTGGCAACCCATGCTTATCTTAATATAATTATAATAGTAGTAATGAATAAGTGTGTTGTGAGGAGGCTTGACTCTTCTTTTCCCGTGTTTTGTGTTTTGTGTTATATGTCCAGGATTGCCCCAGATTTTGAAGCCTCTCGTGCTCGTGGTTTTGTCCTTCGTTCACTCGAGCTTCAATCCTTTGCATGATTATGGGAATCCAATATTCAACCTTATCGACTAATGTTTATCTTTGTGCACACTTAATAAACGGCTTTAGATTTACGTAGAGACCCTTCTTAAAACATTAAGGACAATGTTTAATTCTAGTATGGGGGATCTATCGATTTGATTGTGCATGCAGTCGTTGTTTTCACGTAATCCCGTTTTTACCACCAAAATTCCTAAAAAATTAAAAAAATTAAAATTTTCAAAAATAAAATAAGTGTTTTGTCACAATGTTTGACTTTCCTGCTGGGTAGAATAAGAATAAATTTTGACTCGATCGAACTTGTTGAGCTCTAGCTTGTTCCTTAACTTTTAGACTAAGCATTCGCGGATCTTTTTATTAAATATCTTAAAATTGCAAAGAACGAGAAATGATAGAGTTAGTTATGAGTAAGATGCTAAACAAGGATTAGTTGGAAATCTTAAAAGCTCATAAGTGTAGTTTGTGGCTTTTTCTCCCATAAGCTTCTAATCGGACTAATAATAAGTGCTCTTTTCGAAAATTAAACTTAAATCAACGATTTTTGAAGTACAGTCGATAACAATAATTTATTTAGTCTTAGTTCAAATTTATACTTAAATTTTCTAAAAAGAAATTTTCTCTATATCGTGGTAATATAAAGTGTTAAAAAAATATTGTTGAGGTAATAATAATAATAACAACTGTGGGCTAATAAAAGTTTACTGCATCTTGCCGGCTCACAACCGATATTGCAGTCTTCTAAATAAAGCACATAGTAATTATTTAAGACTGATAAAAGTTTGTTGTATCTTGCAGGCTCACAACCGATGTTGCAGCCTTCTAAAAGGTCGAGGATTTCCTTAGTTTAAAGGATGTATAATTATATTAAATGTAATATATGTGTGATTTAATAAATACATGGAAAATCTCTTTTTCTTAAATTTAAATATGCTTTTGAACTAAGACTATTTCATTTTAAGTTGTGGTTTTTCTAAATAAATTGTTTATTTGACAGGAAATCTAAGGGTTTTGAAACCGAAGGTCCGTGAGTTCTGATACTATTCTCTGTGGGGTGTCAAAAGCCTGGTCACCTAAGCCGGTCTCGGCTAGGATGTGCCGAGAAGAAAGTCGCTACATAGAATGATCTCGCCTTCAAAATCATAATTCTTGAGTGGAATGTGAAGCATAGAAATATTGCAATTTTCTTAAAAAGTTTGATCTATGGTTGAAATTCGAAATGGCACATTCACCTACTATATAATAATTATCGAGAGTGAAAAGTTTGGAATTCCCTAACAGTTTTTGGCAATCCGTCACAGCCATACAAAGGATTTGACACGTCTTTACATGTAGACCGTTTGCTCAGGACTAGCCATCTCTTCATACCACAGAGTATATTGGTGAGTCGTTATCCATACAATTTTAGTAAATTGGTCAACTTATCAACGGATTTGAGAAAAGTCTTTACCATGAGCGTTTTGCTATGGACTAGCCTACTTTTCATTCACAAAATACGAATAGAATGTGATTAACCATCAGTTTTGGTAACATGGAAACCATCAAACGGTTTTGATAAAGTCTTTTCCAAGAGCCGTACCCTCTTGGACTAGTCACTCTTTTTTACAAGTACATGTGTGAGTGATAGGCCAATTGGATTTTAAGCAATTACCCTTACAGCTTCTAATCATATGGATTTGAGTTACACACCAAAGCCGTTTGCAATGGTGAGCCAGACTCTTTCTTAGCTGTTAGCCATGGTAAGCTGAAAACCATTTGTCGTGCAGTGCAAGCACTAACACCAAAAGTATGCAACACTATATCTTTACAACACGATACTATGACAGGGATGTAGCTAAATCTAAGGATGGGTTAATTGCTATATATATATATATATATATATATATATATATATATATATATATATATTTTAAATAATGCAACTAAACTCGTGAAGCAAATACAAACATGAACACAGAAATAACTTACATAGGAACAGATGCAAGACATTCATATGATTGCCGTAAGCCAGTCTGGACCGTCTGAATAATATTCCCAGCAACAACAACATCCCGACAGTATGAGAGTGGAACTGTGAGCCTGTGGCGTAACATCCGTTCAAGTAGTGTTGCCCGGATAGGATAGAATTTGTCCACAAAATATAACCAGTCTTCCCATTTGTTAAATCCAGAACATGAACAGAGCTCTTGGGATACAACTTCCAGCTACTCACAATCCATTCATCTTGTGTACGCCAAAAATCTTCCACGTCATCCGAATGAAGTGATTGACACAACATATTCACATCCCTCCAGAGGTCTAAACCAATGTTTACATCTGGATTTAACCGAAAGTACCTATTATCGTCGTCGCAAAAGAAGATATCGCTCATTGATAAACATTAGGTAGCAAACTGTTTCAAGTAGGTATAGTACTTTTCGCCGCCTGTTATGCTCGATTTAATAACATGCATAAATAATGTTACCTGGGGGCAACTCACCTTCTCCCAATCTTTAAATTCACCATATGGAAGAGGAGGAATATAATTCTCCATGTCATCATCACTCTCATTCTCAGAACTGAAAAAAATCCTCAACAGGTTTATCCCATAGGCAGTCATCACTCCTCACCTCCAAGATGTTTACGACGATTCCTAGGAGGAGAAGAGACATAGATCAGAAAACTAGTTTTTCACCTTAACCATTGGATCAACAATTTATCATCAGGAATAGCTGCCACCTACACAACACTATCACCAAAATAGACTTACCCCCGAAAGATATATCTAAGCAAACTCTTCATCTTCGATGTCAGGATCTAGCTAGCAACGCGAGATCGTACCATCCATTCTCCTCATCCTGTCAAGAAAAAAATCAAGTATACCCCCTTATGTGGATTCAAGCAGAACATTGGACGGGGAAGAACTATCAGCAGAGTCTACAAACGGTGAAACTCCAATCTCACGGCGTGAAGCAGCAGAATCCAAAGCTGCTGTAGTGGGGACAGTAGAGTCAATACCTGTAGCAGCAAATGTACCACCAGCAGGATTGGAAGCAGCAAAGCCAGTCATTGGAGTAGCTGAGGCAGCAGGATTAGAGCTACCACCACCAGCAGAATCTGATCATCAGAAGTGAGATGAGTTGTTAGCTGCAGGGAAACACTTTCTGGCTAGTAGGAGGGAAGCATGTTTTGTGTGCAACCCTTTGTCTATTGGAAGGAGGCTCAGTATTGTCAGGTCGTGGGCTCGAAACAGGTTGTAATGAGCACTCAACAATGGATCCTTTGTCAAGGCAGTCTACAAATATAATCGTACTCTTATCATCCATCTATTTTTTGATTTCAGAGCCTTGGACTTCTTTTATTGTGATTGGTACCATTAGAGCTGCACACCATTGATTTTTAACCAAGTTGCGCATCAGCTGTGTGACCTAGATTTCTTCAATTGGCCTTACCTTGAGAGCTCGATTAGTAAGTTCTGCCAAGGCTCGCTTTTTCCGGTTCCTTAAGCAAAGTCATTGCGCATCAATAAAAGTTTTCCTCTTTTACATCAGGCCCAACCAACTAGGCGATGCCAATGCAGGATTTGAACAAAACTTTGCTTGCATCAAATTCAAACCAGTCTGTTTCTGTATACGCATCATAAGATCGTCCATTTCCTTTGACAGCGCTCTGCAGAGGACATTGCCAAGCTCCACCTGAGCCAAATCCTCAGCCCTATACCTTTGAAACCAACCGATCACTAGCCTGTTCTCTCTCGTATCGTATCCTGGCAGTTTTTTGCGCATCTCTTTGCACAACATCAGCAAGGGGAATATCCAACTCAGGATAGGAGGGGGCCTTCTTTCCCTTGTCTCAGTAGCAAAGAAGACCAACAGAATTCAGAATACTGGCTGTGTGGGAAGACATCAGAAAAAAAGATTAGCTTGGAAACTGCTCAAAAGCTGGAGTCAGAGATTCTCTGTCCTGGACGGGCGATAAGCAGGACCTCTTAAGCCTTAGAGGCTCATCCTCTATTCTCGTCATCCACATCCGCCAGAGATCAGGAACAGTAGGTTGGGATCTGATCCTAGAGCTGACAGATGCACAGCCAGGATAGTCCATCAAGGTCAACATCATCCTGAATGTCCTCTCACCGTCCGCTGCTTAGGGGACTATCACCCACCAACCGTGTTGTCCGCAACTGCTTTACCGTTTCTCTAGCTTATTGGAATCTAGTTACTACGTGTCAAATTAGCACCCTCAATAATTGTTCTTTGAAGTCCCAGCTCAGTTTCCAGGAGTTTTAAGACGTCCCATACACCTGTCAAGCTTTGCAGATAAACTATGTTAGTAGATAAAACATAAACATAGGGTCCTCTGCCCTACCAGCTGCCATCAGATGTTTGTTAGTTTGTAGAAGGCATCATCGGGCCGTTTCAGGTGTTGACTCCAGATGGAATCACCATTGTGTGGTTGTCATCTTCATGGGAGAAAGGAGATTATCATGGGTCCTCAGGGCTCAAGTTAGTTGTAGGCCTAGGTTTGGGGACCAAAGTTATGGGTTCCACAAAAGTCTAGGTGTTCAAACATAACCATGATTGCTTGTCTGGGCTGTGGACAAAATTAATGAGTCAATGGAATCAGGGTCCACATCCCTAGCTGGTTAGGTGCAGTGCCAAAAACTTAATGGCTCCTCAAACATAATGGTCTGAGCGGGCGGGGGAAGGTGGAGAAGCGGCTCAGAGGAGGTTAGAGATCCTAATGGAGAGATATGTGCAGGAACAGAAGGCCATGGTCTTCAGTCGTAACAGGTTTTGAGAAAGGGTTTGGGACTACCCATTTATCTCAGGCTGCCTCTTCCGGTGTTGGTTCCCTTATAGGGGAAACCGGAGGAGAGTTAAGGTTCAGGGTGTTGGCCGCACAATTAGCTTTCATTCTAGGCAGCACGCATTTTCCTCATCAGCTTGCATCATCGCCACTAAACCAGCAATGGCAAGCACATGGGGGGTGCACAATTGGTCGGTTATTGGCTGGACTCTCCCATTTTTATTTCATATTAGCAAACAGTTTCCTAGTAAAGCCAAATGTTGGTTTCTTGGGTGTTCAGAGTACAGCTAAGTCTCATATGGCCACAATCATTAGCAAAAACCTTGGGTACATTAAAAATTTCATTCTTAGTAGATTAAACATCCCAATCATCCCTTCTAAAATAAATCGCGTGAATTATATTCCTGACCCAGTCGAACATAAACAACGAAGGGCTGTGGCAATGGAACTAGGAAATGATTCCAAACTTCCAGACTTAGCTCAGACAGTGCATTAAGGGTTGTGTGTGCACCAGAAAATCTTCCATTGCAAGGATGTGATATATATGTCGGTTCTTAAGAATGGGTAAGTGACGATCCGGCGGCATACCCAATAGCCTCATACCCTCAAAGCATATCAACTATTAGGCATTGTCAAAAAAATGCCATTGACATCGTAAAGTGTAAATGTGTGCTAATGACTGGAATGAGTAGAACTCAGTCAAAGACCCACTCACGGCCTTCAATAGTGGATGATACTAGGTCATGAGACCAGCAGCAATTGGCGAACAACAGTAAGCTATTGGCCAAAATTTGTTTTGACCAAAGAGTCAAAACATGAACTTGGAGGGCATGTGTACAAAAGTGTGACCTTAATGGAGACGGGGGAAGGAGGAAGTGTCCACGAATTTATCTGTGGATATCTGTGAAGTACATCGCTGACCTCTGTACCACCCTTCCCTAAGTTAGCGATTTTGGTGTGAGAATTCTTTTGTTAAGGTTGTGTCCGCCTTGGTATGTGGGATGTTGGGGGGTGGGGAGTTTGTTTCGTTTCGTCTTTGGCTTTCGTGGTTGGGGGGGGGAGTGGGGTGGGGGGGGGTGGTGTGGAAGGGGGGGGGGGGGGGGGGGGGGGGGGGGATATGTATGTGGGGTTTAGGGGCGCGCTTGGGATGAAGAGTTGGACGGGGGGGGGATTCAGTGGGGGGGGGGGGGGGGGGGGGGGGGGGGGGGTGGGGTGGTGATTTTCGGCTTAGAGGTGTGTATTCGTGGGTTTCGGGGGGGGGGGTTTGGTGGGGGGGTGGGGTGGGGTGTACTTGGCATGCAGTTTGTGGGAGGTTTTTATGTTGGTAGTTTAGGGTGGATGCGCGTGTTCTCGACTATCAGAATTTTGTATGGTTAACGTTTCTTTAAGGGTGGAGTACTAGAGGGGGGTGGGGTGGGGGGGTGGGGTCCGGTGTTTGGGGTGCGTGTGGGTGGGTGGTGGCTAAAGGGTGGGGGGTGGGTGAAGTATGAAATCCAATGACAGAGGAATGGCGTGGGGGGGCGTTCATGTGGGGGGGGGGGGGTGTATTAGGGTTTGTTTCCCTGGTGCGGGGGGTTACTGTGGGGATGGGTTTTTGTTTTGGGTTTTTTTTTAGGTTTTGTTATTTTGTGTTTTTTGTTGTTTTCTAGTTTGGTGGGTGTGGTAGCGGCGTAGGTTTTGTTTTGGTGGTAGCTGTGCGTATTGTGGGGTGGGGGCGGGGGTGAGGGGGGGGGGTGGTTTGGGGGGGACTTTGGGTGGTTTGTTTGGTGTTCATCGGGATTTTGTTTGGGTACTAGCACTGTTCCGTGGATCTTTGAGGTAGTTTGGACTGGGATTTTTGCTTATTGGGTCGCCCAGCCGTTGATGGCTAGTGGGTGACGAAAAAATACTTGATGAGAGAGAGGGGAAGCAGAAACGAAAAGGGGGGGGGGGGGGGGTGAGTGTGGGAGGGGCGGGGGAGACGAGAAGTGGGAGTAATAGGGCTAGGGTTGTTGGTAGAGAGGTAAATAAAGGAAAGGGGGAGCGGGATAGGAGCGTTTGGGGTTGTGGGATGATGCGTTGTGGGGGTGGGATTAGCAGAAGGGAAAATACTTGGGGGGGCGTCTGTTGGGGTGGGGTGGTGGGCGGGGTTGGGCAGGGGGGTGTGGATTGTGGGTTGTGTGGTCTATGGCCGTGTTTGGTTAGTTTGTGGCGGGGATGGGTTTGGTTTAGAGGGTTTTAGTTCGTTTGGGGAATGTATTGGTTGGTTTTTGTGGTGGGTATGGTGGTTGGAGGGTGTTAGGGGTGGCTCAGTCTGGTTAGTCTGTGGGAGGGATGGGCGTTGGTATTGGGTTGTGTTTGTTCTGACTTGTGTTGCTGGGGGTAATGTCGGGGGGGTATTTGTGTGGGCGTGGGTTTATGGGGGGGGGTTGGGGGGTGGAGTGGGGTGAGGGGTTGATTGGGTTGTATGTGGGGGGGGTGTGATATTATTGGGGGTTGTGTGGGTGGCGTTTGGTTGGTGGTTGGGCTTTGTGAGTGGGGGGGTATGGGGGGTGGTGGTTGTGCTAGGTGTGTGTGTTGGTGATGGGAGTGGGGTGGGGGTTGGGGCGGTTTTAGGACTTGTGGTGGGATGTGGTTGGTTGGGGGTGGGGGGGGGTTAGGGTTGTGGGGGGGTTTGTGTGTGGTGGGAATGTTTGTGGGGTGGGTTGTTGGGGTAACTTTGGAATTTGGTGGGGGAGTGCTGGTGGTGTGGGGGGGGGGGGGGTGGGGGGGGGTGGGTGGGGGTTTGGTGGTGTTGGTTTTGGGGGGTTGGTTTTTTGGTTCGGTTTTGGGGGGGGGGGGGTTTTCGGGGGGGGGGTGGTATGTGTGGGGGTTTTTTGTTGGTTGGTGGGTGGTTGGGTTGTTGGTTGGGGGGTGGGGGTGTGTGGGGGTGGGGTCGGTGTGGTGGGGTTATAGTTTTCTTGGATATTTTTTGGTACGGGTGTTTGTGAGGTGGATGAATTGGGGTACAAAAAATTAATAATTTATTTTGATTGGTTAAAGTTGGGTTGAGATTCTGGATAGGGGGGATGAGTTCCATCTCTCTGTAATTCCTATCGAGGTTGGTGGACGGAGGGGCGGTGGGGAGAAGGACTTTCCAGGGAGTGGGAAGAGGTATTTTTGCTTTGCTTTACCAATTGTGTATGGCGGACTGGGCTCCCGGACACTACCGATCATACGTACTTCTTATAGGCAGGGGAAAGCGGTGGGGCATAGTTAGGGAGTTGAGGATATGTAAAGTAGTCGAGAGGATCAATGGATCGTAATGGCGATGGGCGGATAAGTAGGAGGAGATATAGGTGGGGATTCGGTATAGCAAGTAGATAGAATAGGTAACCACGAGAGTGGGCTCATGGATACAGTCGCTCGTGAGGCATGTAGATCGATCTGGTGGGCCCACCTCACTTCGATTCTCCTTTCCTCACATTCCCCACGCGCACCATCTCCTCTACAGCTACTTCACTGCACATAACCTTACAGTTCCCACACTCTCTTCTCACTCACTTTCTGCACTACACACTCGGGATATAATTCCGCAATAATCTCTGGGCTACGTATCGGACTATTCATGCTACGGATAGCGATGCTCTCGTCGTGAAGACGGATAATATCAGCTTTGCGAGCGTGGATCGCGCGGCTCAGCGGCTTCTACTGTCAGTAGTATCTAGGAGTATGGTTGTATGAGGGGTCCTTCTAACTAACCTCTCACTACTTCCACTCACTCTGCTATCTTCTGGGCGGGCAAATACATCCTGCTTGTTCTGCCTACATAGTGTTCACAACACAATATAGACAGCCGATGTCCTTAATAAGGGGCGGAAGGGAAAGATGGCATTAGGCTTTTTCCTTTGTGTTTGCTGCTGTATTGGGACTTCAGCAGATTTAATTTCCTTCAGTGTTATTTTTTTGGACACAACTCTCCCAATTAAGGTAGCTTTCTTTTGACACATTGCCCCTCACCAGTTCATGTTTTTGACCTCTTTGGGTTCAAAACAAACAAATTTTGGCAAGCCAATAGCTTTTTTCGGTTGTTGTTTTTTCTTTTTTTTTGATTCGCCCAAAACTTCCCTCCCAAAAAAATTGGCTTTGTGGGTTCCTCATAAATGACCTAGTCCGGCGCCGACACTATGAAGGCCGTGAGGTGGTCATGACTGAGGAGTCTCTCATTAGGACTCAGTTACACTTTGACGATGCCAATGGCATTTTTGACATGCCCAATAGTGATATTCTTGAGGGTATGAGGGCTATTGGGTATCCGACGGATCGGGCTCTTACCTTTCTTAAGAACCATTTATCTCCTCAATGGAGATTTCTGGTGCACACCCTTATGCACTGTCTGAGCCCTAAGTCTGGAAGTTGGAATCAATTTCCTAGTTCCATTGCCACAGCCCTTCTTTGTTTGTCGACTGGTCGGGTATATAATTTCTCTCGATTTATTTTAGAAGGGATGATTGGGAATGTTAAGGCTACTAAGAATAAATTTTTAATGTACCCAAGGTTTTTACAAATGATTGTGGCCATAGAGACTGCTGACCGAACCCCTAGACCAACATTTGGCTTTACTAGGAAACTGTTTGCTAATATGAAATTTAAATGGGAGGGTCAGCCAATACCTTTGACACCCCCATGCTTGCCATTGCTGCTGCTGGCGATGATGCTGCTGATGAGGAAAATGCTGCTGCCCATGAAAGCTGAGGCACACCCTGAACCTTACTCTCCTCCGGTTTCCCCTATTAGGGAACCAACACCGGAGAGGCAGCCTGAGATAGAATGGGTAGTCCCTAACCCTGTCTCACCTGTTACTGACTGGAGACCATGGCCTTCTGTTCCTGCACATTCTCCCATTAGGGATCCTACTCCTGAGCCTGCGTCTCCACCTTCCCCGCCCGCTCAGACCTTTATGTTTGAGGAGCCATTAGTATTTGGCCCTGCACCTAGACCAGCTAGGGATGTGGACCCTGATGTCATTGAATCAATTATTTTTGGTCCACAGCCCAGACATCATGGTTATGTTGACCCTGACTTTGTGGAACCCATTATCTTTGGTCCCCAACCTAGGCCTGACAACTATCTTGAGCCTGAGGACCTTGATAATCTCCTTTCCATGGAAGATGACACCACTCATGGTGGATTCCATCTGGAGTCACCTGTACGGCCCGATGATGCCTCTACACAAACAGCTGATGCTGCTGGTAGGGCAGAGGACCCTGTTCTACTAACTAGTTTATCTGCAAAGCTTGACAGGTGTATGGGACGTATTGACTCCTTGGAAACTGAGCTGGGAACGACAAAGAAAATTATGGGGGGTGCTATTTTGACACTAGTTTCTAGAGTCAAGAAGCTAGAGAAAACGGTTAAGCAGTTGCGGACAACACGGTTGGTGGGTGATGTCCCTGCAGCGGAAGGGGATGTGGACATTCAGGATGATGTTGACCTTGATGGATTATCCCGGCTGGCATCTGCAGCTCTAGGTCATGATCAACCTGCTGTTCCTTCTGCGGATGTGGAGGAACGCGAAGAGGAGGAGGTTCCTCTAAGGCGTAAGAGGTCTGCTTATCGCCGTGCCAGGACAGAGTTCTCTACTCCAGCTTTTGAGCAGTTTCAAGCTAATCTTTCTGCTGATGGTCTTCCTCACACAGCAGTATCTGAATCTGCTGGTCCTTCTGTTGCTACTGACAAGGGAAAGGCTCCTATGCCTGAGTTGGATATTCCTGCTGAGTTTGTTGCAGAGGATGCACAAGCCAGGAAACGATTCGAGGAAGAACAGGCTAGTGAGCGGTTGGTTCAAAGGTTACGGGCTGAGGATTTGGCTCAGGCGGACTTGCCAAATGTTTCTGAAGAGCGCGCAAAGGAATTGGACGATCTTATGATGCGTATGACAGAAACAGACTGGTTGAATTTGATGATGCAAGTTGGTTCAAATCCTGCATTGGCACGCGAGTTGTTGGGCGCTGATGTAACCGAGGAAAACTTTATTGAGCGCCACATGATGCTATTGTGGTCCTCCCCCCCCCCCCAGGGACCCCCCCCCCCCCCCCCAAGGGGAAAAGCGAGCCTTGGCAAGACATTTTAGGTATCGAGCTCTCAAGGGTTTAATAGTAAGCAATTTTGACAAGATGAAATTGAGGTAAGGGTCACAAGCTGATGCTGCTCTTGGTTTTAAAAAATCAATGTGTTGGAGATAGCTGCAGTGCTGTTGCAAGCTCCCCCTCCCATAATTGGTACCATCACAATAAAAGGAAGGTTAGTCAATGGCATGAATCAAAAAATAGGTTGGTTGAAGAGTTCACGAGATATTTGGTAGACGACCTTTGTGAAAAGGATCGCTTGTTGAGGTGCTCTTAAGTACAACCTGTTTCGACCAAGCCATTACAAATACTGAGCTCCATTCATATGAGGACAAATGGGTTTTGCACATGCTTCTCCAGCCAGATAGTGCTTCGCTGCTGTAAAGTGTGGTTGTGGTCCCGCCCCCTACACCTATGAGGTCGACTGTTGGTCTTGGATTGTGGTATGTTTTTTGTTGTGTGATGTGTATGTGTGTGGTTTTGTTAAGGTGGTGAGTAGGGAAGATGGTTTAGCTTATTAGCTTAAGCTCTATTATAATCCTGTGGCCCCTTTGCCTCAGCTACTCCATTGACTGGCTTTATAATGCTTCCTACAATCCTAGCTGGTGGTACATTTGAATGCTTTACAGGTATTGACTCTACTGTTCCCCACTACAGCAGCTTTGGATTCGCTGCTTGTGCTTTCAAAGACGTTGAGATGAGTGAGATTGGTAGTAGTAGTAGTTTCACCGTTTTTGTTTTGTTAGACTTCTTCTGATTAGTTCTTCCCCGTCCCAATGTTTGCTGAATACACATAAGGGGAGGTGGATAGTAAGGGTTAATACCTTTGAATTTTTTTACTTGTTGACAGTGCATGAGGAAAGAAAGAAAGAGAAAAGGATATGCGTTACGTCTGCGTTGCTGCTGATCTGCCCGGACTTCGAGTTATGATGAAGTGTTTGCTGAGATAATCTTTCGGGGTAAAGTCTATTTTGGGTATGTCCTGTGTTGTGTTGGTGGACAGGCTTCCTGATGATGAGATTGTTGATCCATGGGTTAAGGTGGAACTTGTTTCTGATTATGTCTCTTCTCCTCCTAGGAATCGTCGTAAACATCTTGGAGGTGAGGAGTGATGACTGCCTCTCGGATAATAAATCCTGTTGAGGATTTTTTTTCAGTTTCTGATGAATGAGACGTGCATGATGACCATGGGAGAATGTTATTCCTCCTCTTCATTTTATGGTGAATTTTTTAAAGATTGGGGAGTGATGGTGATGTTGCCATCCCCGCCCTGTGTTTTTCGGTACAGTTATATTCATGTGTATTATCAGCAGAACACTGGCTGGCGCAAAGGCCGGGCGCGCGGGAAGAAGTAACTTTACCTACTTTGAAAAACAAGTTTTGTTGTGTATGTAGTTGAATGCTATCCTCATGATGTATCATTGAGGATATTCTTCTTTTGCGACGACGACGGTCATGAAATAGGTACGCTTTCGGTTATTAAATCCAGATTGTAAAACTTTGGTTTTTTTAGACCTATGGATAGGGATTTGTGAATATGTTTCGTGTTTTGTCAATCACTTCTTCGCTGATGATCTCGAATATTGTGGAATGACGGTTTTGTAAGATTTTTGGCGTACACAAGATGAATGGATTATGAGTAGCTGGAAGTTGTATCCCAAGAGCTCTGTTCATGTTCTGGATTTAACAAATGGGAAGACTGTGTATATGTTTGTGGACAAAATCTATCTATACAGGGCAAAATAAAGGTGGCAAAACACCACTTTGAACGGGATTTGTTACGCCACAGGCTCCAACAGTTCCACCTCATCTCGTCAGGATGTTTGTTTGTTGCTGGGGGTAATGAAATATTATTCAGACGGTCAGACTTGGCTTATACGGCAATCATTTATGAATGTCTTTGATTCTGTTCCTATGTAAGTTATTTCTCGTCGGTCATGTCGTATGTTTGTATTTGCTTCACGAGTTTAGTGTGCATTATTTTAAAATATATATATATATATATATATATATATATATATATATATATATATAGCATTTACCATCCTTAGATTTAGATACATCCCTGTCATAGTATCGTGTTGTAAAGATATAGTGTTGCATAATTTTGGTGTTAGTGCTTGCACTGCACGAACAAAATGGGTTTTCACGCTTACCATGGTAACAGCTATAAGAAAGGAAATTCTTTCTCAACGTGCCTTTCCAATTTAGAGAGGATGCTTAAACGGTGTGAAGACACTAATTTGGCTCTAAATTGGGAAAAAAGCCATTTTATGGTGAAAGAAGGCATCGTACTTGGACATAAAATTTCAAAGAAAGGAATAAAAGTCGACAAAGCCAAAATAGACGTCATTGCTAAGTTACCTCACCCAACTACCGTCAGAGGTATTAGGAGTTTTCTTGGACATGCAGGTTTTTACCATACATTCATCAAGGACTTTTCAAAAATTTCTCGACCCATGACTCATCTCCATGAGAAAAACACTCCTTTTATTTTTTCTGAGGAATGTATTCAAGCTTTTCAGACCTTAAAGAAGAAATTAACCGAAGCTCCAATTCTGATTGCCCCCGACTGGGACCAGCCCCTTGAGCTTTTGTGTGATGCAAGCGACTATGCCATAGGAGCGGTTCTGGGGCAACGAATTGAGAAACACTTTAGGCCTATACATTATGCAAGCAAAACAATGACCGAGGCGGAATCAAACTACACCACAACAGAAAAGGAAATGTTAGCTGTGGTGTATGCTTTCGAAAAATTCCGGTCATACCTCATCATGAATAAAAGCATAGTGTATACGGACCATTCCGCTCTTAAGTACCTATTTGCCAAAAAAGATGCCAAAGCAAGATTGCTAAGGTGGGTTCTCCTCCTTCAGGAATTCGATTTCAACGTCGTTGACACGAAAGGAGCTGAAAACCTCGTGGCAGATCATTTATCTAGACTTGAGAAACCTCATAAGGATGTGTTAGAAAACAAGAACATTAATGAACATTTTCCTTTAGAAACTCTTGGAGTTATTTCTAGTAAAAGTACCCCATGGTTTGCTGACTATGCAAATTTCTATGCGGGGAATTTTATCATTAAAGGAATGTCAACTCAACAAAAGAGGAAGTTTTTTAAGGATCTCAAACATTATTTCTGGGACGATCCCTATCTTTTTCAAACGTGTGCTGATCAAATCATTCGACGGTGTGTGCATGGTCAAAAAGCTATTGATATTCTCATAGCTTGTCATGAAGGACCCACCGGGGGCCATCATAGTGCCAATCTCACCGCTCGGAAAGTATTTGATGCCGGTTTTTTTTGGCCCACAATCTACAAAGATGCCCATGAGTTAGTAAAAAACTGTGACTCATGCCAGCGTCAGGGAAAATGTTGGGAATTATTGAAAAAGACCAAGTGTCGTTTCTGCTGTTAAGAGATGTTCGTTTCTGCTGATGGCACTAAGTGGTTTCTGCTGGCAGTTCAAGTAGCATTCCTGCTGATTATGTTCCTGCTGGTCATGTTCTCATTTCTGCTGACAGATATAGAATCTGCTGATCTTATTTATAGACGTGATTATTGTAATTAAGGAATTATAGTTATATTCTAGAATTATCTCATTAATATAGGAATGAGATATATTAGGAAGAGATTGATGTTTATCTCTTACGCGTTTTTAGGAATCTTGTTGAGCAATTTAGGGTTTCTTCTCTATAAAAGAAACCTTTAGCATTAGGGTTTGGCACCGATTTACAAATTACAAAAACAATTTATTATCAATAGAGAGATCCATAGAGGATCATTGTTTATATTTATTCTTCTTTATACTGCATTGTTTAGTTTCCGCCTAAACAATTGTTAGAGTCTCTCACGTATATACTTGTGATTACATAAGTACTATACAACCACAAAGGCTAGAAGATCTATCTAGTTCTAGATCCTAACAAGTGGTATCAGAGCCTGGAGAGAGCCTCTGATAAAGAAGAATCACTCGTTACCACAACAAAACTTTGTTTCTCTAACCGATTAACTATGTCAGAACCCATGCCTTCTATACCTACTCAGTCAACATTCACTTATCCTAACCCTAATCCATCTGCTTCACCTTCATTCACTCAAGATGATACCTCGGAATCTTTCATACCTGAACCCACACAACCAATACCTACATTCACTCAAACTGCTTTCTCACAACCTGCTTTCTCACAACCAAATCAATCTATCTTCTCACAACCTGCTGTTCACTTTCAACAGACTCAACCTACTCAGACCAACCAAACTGGTCAACAGTACCCTAACAATGTCCAGTCACAACAGTTTCAACAGTTCCAAACAGCCTCTATCTCTGCCAACAATGCAAAATTTCCTTATCTGGAGAAGGACAAATATGAGATATGGGCTATGAAGATGGAGTACTGGATACAGAATGCTGATCATAATCTTTGGAGGATTGTTCAGCAAGGGAACAGTCCAAAGAGGTTGGGAAAAGATGCGAAAGGAAATACAATTGTTCATCCTCCTGTCTCTCTTGATGAGCATGTTGCTGTACAAAGGGAGAATAAGGTGAGAACCTTGTTGCTTCAGGCTCTACCTGAAGATCATATGCCCGATTTTCATCATTATGATGATGCAAGGGATATTTGGATGGCAGTTAAGGCTAGGTTTGGTGGGAATGAAGAATCAAAGAAGATGAGGAAGACCATGCTCAAACAGCAGTTTACAGAATTCTCTGTGACAGAAGAAGAAGGCCTACACAAGGGTTATGACAGGTTTCAGAAGATTCTGAGCCAGTTGAATCAAGTGCAGGCAAGGCCAGACAATGATGACATCAACCTGAAGTTTCTAAGAGCACTTCCCTCTTCGTGGTCACAAGTTGCCTTGGCATTAAAAACAAGAGGTGGTCTTGAATCAATGAGCTTTGATGACCTGTATAACAAACTAAGGTCACTTGAACTTGATGTCAGAATTGGTCATAGTTATGGTGTGAAAGCTGCTGCTGCTCCCACTCATTCTGCTTTCATTGGGTGGTAAAACCCGACATCTTTTTGAACATTGAGGCAATGTTCAAATTCTTAGTGTGAGGGGGATTATATCGAAATGTGATCTTACATGTGTCTTGCTAGTGTTCCTCGCCAAACCCGTTTTGGCAAAAATTTTAAATTTTTAAGTCTTAATATCTAATTTATTGTTCATATATATATTAAAAAAAATAATAAAAAAAATAATGTTGACACGAATGTAGGTTTCCCGTTGGTGAGAACGAAAAGTAAATTTTGACCCGACCGGTTTTATATCTTAGCTTTTCTTAACTATCATAGATTTGATTTTTTTTGCTAATCTTTTATACAAGGAGCTATAAAACACAAGTCTAGCTTAACAAAGTCAAGACTTTGCAAGTTCCCATAATTGATTTTAAATATGCGAAGATCGATTTATTAGAGTTGAGATTGTTGCCAGTCTATCTGACTTGTTAAAGTGCCAATCTTAATTCATTAGACTAGGTATTCACAAGTTTCTTTATTAGAAATTTTAAATTGTGAAGAACAAGAGATGATAGAGTAGAGTATAAGTTGTGATGCTAAACATAAAATAGTTGGATTTCTTTAAAGCTCGTAAGTGTTAATTGTGGCTTTTTCTCCCATTAGCTTGTTTCACCTTTATATAATTGTTAATAAATAAAGTTATTTTGGTTTTTGCGATTCTTAGTTTAGATCCCTTCGTAGAGATTCCTTCTGGTGAAAGTAAGGTACGCATCGAGGTTTTATCAGTGTTGTGGGGAAATAGACTCCTGAACCATGGTCGCTCGTATACCGATGTGGCAGTTGTTAAAAGACCACATGACTTGAAATTTGGCTATAATGTAATAATAAACCGAAGCCGAAATAAGACTTCTGGATCATGGTCGAGTCGCATACCGATGTGACAGTCGTTTAAAGGGTGGAAGTAATAATAATAATAATAATAATAATAATAATAATAATAATAAAAATAACTGTGGGCTGATAAAAGTTTACTGTCTCTGGTCGGTTCGCTACCGATGTGACAGTCTTCAAAAGAAGGCCCATAGTGAGAATAATAATCCG
>BQNB010046456.1:0-14770 GCA_026074375.1 Tanacetum coccineum
CACTAGTATGTGTTTAATTACACATACCTTTTACCTATAAAAACAGACTTAAAAGACCAAAAATACATTGTATTTGTGTGTTTTGTTGTTTATGATGTGCAGGTAACGGATATTTGACAAAAAGACAAAAGACCATCAAAAAGGACAAAACTGAGCACGGAATTGGAAAGAGCGAAAAAAGTCAAAGTCAACCAAAGTCAAAGTCAAAAAAGTCAACCAAAAAGTCAACCCCGACAAAGTCAAAGTCAAGACGAAATCGAAACCGAAGAAATGCTTAATGGCCCAACCCGCACCCATCTAATGGGCCAGGACAGCCTATTAGTGCATTTAAAGAAGACTTATATAAGCCTTTAAGCCAAATGGGCCTTAACCTTAAATTCAGCCCAAGTCATAACATAACCATCCAAAGCCCAACAGCCCTATAATTGTCCCAAACGACTGTTAAATCCCTTATACACCACAAGGACTAACGATGCAAATCTACAAGGACGATGGCTGCAAGATCATGATATACTTTTAGGGACTCAACTTGCCATTTTCATAAACCCTTCCCCTGCACCAAATTAAACCCAATTTACCCGCCAAGACCAAAACCCATCACCATCACCACCCACGTGCTACTGTAGCACCCTGCAACATACCTCTAAAATATCACCCCACAACAAAAATAGCTCATCCCCACTCCACAAAACCCTATAGCCATGTTGGCAATCCCAAATGCTCCTATTTGTCAAGAACAAAAGACAAGAAATGAACGGCTTGGATTGAAAGGATTGGAGACCAAGAAATATTGAAGGGCTTTGATGAACTTTGGTTTCCTCTCACAACAAAAGCACAACAAGCACTCCTAAAAGACCTTCATCAGCTTATATAAAGAAAGAAGACAGAAGAAAAAAAGTAAACTAGGAGTAGTATAGTTTTAGTTTTAAAAATTGTCTTAATTTATGTTTTAAGCTTTTGTCATTTTACTTTCCTTGTAACCTTTTGATTAATGAAATTTTAGTTTCCAAGTTTTTATAATCTTGTCTTTTAAAGTTTATGCAATCAAGTATTTTATAATCACGTCTTTTAAGCTTATGCATTCAAGTTATTTTGCGTTTACAGGTTCCTTTTATAAGCCTTTATAAGCTTATAAACCCTCTTAATCTCATTTAAGCTCTCAAAATAGCTTTTGTGGGATTTAACTGTTTCATTTATGCAAATTTATGGATTTGAGCTTTTTGGAGCAAGGGTCACTAAGTCACTTTTACAAGTCTTCTTTTAGTTGTGTTAACCTGTTTTAAAAAAGTTTTTAGTGTTAATTCTAAGTTTAACGTGTTTTCTAAAATTCTCCAAACCTGTGACTTTATATCCTTTTCCATTTGTCTGTTTTAATTAACCCTTTAATAGTGATTCATGATTTATTTTTGTGTTTTTTCTATGAGTAGAACTAGTAGCCTAGACTGCACACTTAGTGGTTTTTTTTAGAAGATCACTCTGCAATTCTTTTTTCAGTCAGTTCTAAAACAGTCCCAAAACGTCCTTTTCAAATCTTAAATATAAACCTGTTAGAAATCATTTAGGTCCTTGATTTTTTGTTTTGCAAGTAGTATTAGTTGTACTACGATTTAATCTGTTTTGGGCTCCGAGTAAATAATTTTTAATGCTTAATTTGTAGGTTATTCTTAGGGCTGCTAGAGGTGTTTGCCTTGTATATAACTAAAAAATCCCAAAACTTTAAGTCAATATGTGTTTAAGCCTTCTTATTTTTTTCTTACCTTAAAGCTTATTAGTAATTGCTAAGATACGTTAAAACAGCATAATTCGCTTTAGATTAGATCACTGTTAGCACATTTGGTTTAGTTTTGTCCTATTAAGCTTTATAACACATAATACAATACAATTGTTTTTAGTTTTAAAAAGTTTAATTAAAAAAAGCTCTCAAAACACCAATGACAGTTTTGCATTTCCTGCTTTTATTTCTAGGCTTATTGCACTAGCATTCCCGTTTAGAATCAGTTTATAGTACCTTATTTAGACTAGCTTTAGTGGCCTTTAGTTTTTTTTAATCCTTAAGTAGCTTTTTAGAGCTTATTACATCTTGATAGTTTTGAAGAAATTTCTTAACACCTTGTTACTTAAAATGTCACTTTTAGCACCTTTTTGCTAGCTTATTTTTGAGTTCCTAAAAATAAAATGCATATTGTCAAAAGCCCCTAATTTCCAACTTATTAAAGTTATCAGCAAAAGAAAAACATGAAAAAAATAGGTTCAAATACACTTTAAGTGACAAAAAAAGTGTCGCTAATGCGATTGATAGGAATGAGAACCTAGAATAGTGACAGTATGACTATTTTGTAACCGAATAAAGCGTCCGCTATAATACTTTTTTGCTTTATTTTTTTATATTGATTGAAATTCTTAAAATCATTTAAAAAAAAAGTTTAAAATACTAAAAAATATTTAAATTTTTATTAAATAGTTTTAAGTTTTGTATTTAAAGATTTTTTTTTTTAGAAAAGTTTTCATTTTAGGATTTAATTTTGTAAAATTTCGTTATTTAGAAGATGACCGTTTTTTAAGTTCCCGGTTATATAATTTTAATTTCGTAATTGCTTTCCGTTTTTTAGGTTTACTTGCTATTATGCTTTCCTTGCCTTATTTATGTTCCCAACATATTTTTAAGTTTTCCATAGGCCTGGTTAATTGCTATTTCTTGTAGATTTAGAAAACCAAAAACCAAAAACCAAATCCTTCTTGTATTCAAGCATCCAAAAGTCAAACAAAAAACGTAACCGTCAATTTCACGTCTCGTTGGGAGAACGACCCGGGTGATCACTTGCCCGGAATCATTTATATTGTACCCGTGAGTTTGTTGACCTTTTTCCTAAAAGGTTGACTAGGTTGACTCGCGGAGGTTTTATATTTTGATTAATATTATACTACTATTTGATATATAATTACCCCTAAAAAGGTGGTTATCATTTTGGCGCCGCTGCCGGGGAGGTGTGTTGCGACAATATCGTTACGGTTTGACGATTAGTGACTTGAAGACCCTTCCTCGTGAAGTTATTGTTTTCCGTTTGTGAATATTTTCTTATTATTATTATAAAAAATATAAAAATACAAAAATATTTTTTATTTCCTTTTTATTATAAAAACAAGAAAAACAAAAAATATAAAAACGTTGTCCATAAAAACAAATAAAAGTCATCATCAATATAATGCTTTCAACTAAAGCATTATCATAATAAGTTCTCAATCAAAAGATTTAAAACTTGCCTTTGTGTCACTTGTGAAATACGGCTCACCTTTAATCGATTAACAAACTATAAGAGGGGTATAAGGAGGGTTGTTCCGAGGAACTACGACCCGAAAGGAGAAGGTTTTTAATAGCTTCGCGCTTTCCTACTCCTCCGTTCCTTTGTGCGTTTTTCTTTTAGAGATCTACCGTTAAACAAGTTGATTATCGGTTTAAGTTATTCAATCTCATTTTGTCCTTTAATAAAATATGTTGCTTAAAAAAACTCAAAAAACAAAAAATAATCTCCTTTAACCTCTTTGCCATTTAATTCTTCTTCTTATTCCTCTTTATTGTTTAATTATTATGGCGTCACTCGAAAAAGGCGAGTGTATAGGGTGTGGACAACCGTGTGTTGGCTTCTATTGTTATTTTTGTACTTGCCAGCAGTGTGGTGTTAATCTGATAAATGGAAATTGTTTAAACTGCACTTATGGAGATGGAAAGCCAGTCACTTGTTGCCAGTGTGAAAGCCCGTTAAACGGTGGATTTTGTTCGTTTTGCGCTTCGGGAGCTGGAAATTCATTTGCTTATGATCCAAATCCGAATTCTTTCGATAATCCTCCCAATTTTTCTTACCACCCTCCACAACCCCATTACGATACGTATTTTTGTGAGTTATGTGGGAATGATGCTCACTATGGTTACGATTGTCCGCCTCAGGTCCCGTTTGTCTACAATCCGGACCCGTGTTTCAATCAAAACTTTGATACTTTTCCACAAACTTCACCAACTTTTGGACAACAAATTCTTTGTTGTGAAAATTGCGGGGGTCCTCATGCGACTTTTGAATGTCAACCGATGAATCAAATTTTTTACGATTTCAATTCTTCCGGTTTTGATCAAATTCAACCCCCGCAATTTCCCGTCATTCATCAACCTCCTCAAGAAATGAGAATGGAAATTTTGCAAGACAAAGATGACTTAATGATTTCTATAGAAACCTTTTTAAAGAAATTCAATCATATTTCTTGTAGGGAAACACCGAAAGTTTTAATACAAGCTTGGGACAAATTTTTTGAAATTAAGCATGCTCAATCCGAGGAGGTTCAAGAATTGCTTTACAAACTTCTTCAAGATTTGCAAAGTATAAACGAGGAATTGGCAGAATATATTAATACTCCAAGTTGGAATTTTCCTACCTCATCTTATGATGATGACGACGATGAGTATTCTTTTGCAACACAAGAATATCTATGCCTTGTTAGAAGTTCTTAAGCTTTAAAATTCATTTGTATGCCTTTAGTTAAACTTATTTTGAATTTGTGAATCTTAGATGTTTATCAACTTATTAGTTTGGCTTTTCAAAAAGTCGCGCTTAGTTGTTCTTTGTGTTTGTCAAAGTCTTTAAATGAGTTCGAACTAGTAGCTTTAGGTCTGAACACTTGTGGTTTGGTTTTAGCATATCAATCTGCCATTTCCTTTTTCATGTTAGTTCCAAAATAGTCCCAAATGTCCTTTTCTAATCTTAAATATAAACCTGTTAGAATCCATTTTAGGTCTTGATTTTTGTTTTGCAAGTAGTTAGTTGTACTAGATTTATCTGTTTTGGCTCAGTGTATAATTTTAAGCTTATTTGGTGGCTTATTCTTAGGGATGCTAGTATGTGTTTGGTCTTGTTATAAACTAAAAATCCCCAAAACTTGCAATAAGTGTTAGCCTTTTTCTTACCTTATAGCTTATTTAGTAATGCTTAATTTAGGTTTATATTGGCTTATTTAGTGTAGTTAGATGCCATGTAGCTCATTAGGTTTAGTTTTGGCTTATTTAAGCTTATATCATATTATTGCATACATTAGTTTTAGTTTCAAAAAGTTTTTAAGTTAAAAAAAGCTGTCAAAACCACAATGGTAGTTTGGTAGTTTCCTGCTTTTAGTTCTAGGCTTATTGCTCTAGCTTTCTTGGTTTAGTTTTAGCTTATAGTACCTTATTTAGAATAGCTTTAGTGGCCTTTAGCTTTTTAATCCTTAAGTAGTTTTTTAGAGCTTATTGCATCTTGATAATTTTGATAAAAATTTCTTAACAGCTTGTTACTTAAAATGTCACTTTTAGCACCTTTTTGCTAGCTTATTTTTGAGGTCTAATAAAAAAGCATCTTGTCAAAAGCCCCTATTCCAGCTTATTAAAGGTTATTGCAAAAGAAAAACATGAAAAAATAGGTTGGAATACACTTTAGTGACAGAAAAAAGTGTCGCTAATGCTTTGGGAGGAAGGAGAACCTAGAATAGTGACATTTTAGTGACAGAAAAAAGTGTCGCTAATGCTTTGGGAGGAAGGAGAACCTAGAATAGTGACAGTTTAGTGACTATTTTGTAACAAATAAAGCGTCGCTATGATTTACTTGTTTTTATTTCTTTTATATTGGTTTTAATTCTTATTGAATTCTTAAATATTTAAAAAAGTTTAAAAATACTAAAAAATAGTTTTAATTTTTATTAAATTAGTTTTTAGTTTTTAGTTTAAGATTGTTTTTTGAAATTTGCATTTTTAGGATTTAATTTTGAAAATTTCGTTATTTAGACGCGTTTTTAAGTTCCAGTGATTTAATTTTAATTTCGTAATTGCTTTCGTTTTTAGTTTAGCTTGCCTATTATCTTTCCCTTTCCTTATTTATGTTTCCCGTAGATTTTTATGTTTTCCCGTTGCCTTTTAATTGCTATTTCCCGTAGATTTAGAAAACCAAAAACCAAATCCTTCTTGTATTCAAGCATTCAAAAGTCAAACCAAAAACGTAACCGTCAATTTCACGTCTCGTTGGGAGAACGACCCGGGTGATCACTTGCCCCGAATCATTTATATTGTACCCGTGAGTTTGTTGACCTTTTTCCTAAAAGGTTGACTAGGTTGACTCGCGAGGGTTTTATATTTTGATTAATATTATACTATTATTTGATATATAATTACCCCTAAAAAGGAGGTTATCATTTTGACGCCGCTGCTGGGGAGGTGTGTTGCGACAATATCATTACGGTTTGACGATTAGTGACTTGAAACTCGTGAAGTTATTGTTTTCCGTTTGTGAATATTTTTTTATTATTATTATAAAAAATATAAAAATACAAAAATATTTTTCATTTCCTTTTTATTATAAAAACAAGAAAAACCAAAAATATAAAAACATTGTCCATAAAAACAAATAAAAGTCATCATCAATATAATGCTTTCAACTAAAACATTATCATAATAAGTTCTCAATCAAAAGATTTAAAACTTGCCTTTGTGTCACTTGTGAAATACGGCTCACCTTTAATCGATTAACAAACAATAAGAGGGGTATAAGGAGGGTTGTTCTAAGGAACTACGACCCGAAAGGAGAAGGTTTTTAATAGCTTCGCGCTTTCCTACTCCTCCGTTCCTTTGTGCGTTTTTCTTTTAGAGAGCTATCGTGAAACAAGTTAATAAAATATGTTGTTTAAAAAAACTTGAAAAACCAAAAATAATCTCCTTTAACCTCTTTGCTATTTAATTATTCTTCTTATCCCTCTTTATTGTTTAATTCTTATGGCGTCACTCGAACAAGGCGAGTGTATAGGGTGTGGACAACCGTGTGTTGGCTTCTATTGTTATTTTTGTACTTGCCAGCAGTGTGGTTTAATCTGATAAATGGAAATTGTTTAAACTGAACTTATGGAGATGGAAAGCCAGTCACTTGTTGCCAGTGTGAAAGCCCGTTAAATGGTGGATTTTGTTCGTTTTGCGCTTCGGGAGCTGGAAATTCATTTGCTTATGATCCAAATCCGAATTCTTTCGATAATCCTCCCTATTTTTCTTACCACCCTCCACAACCCCATTATGATACGTATTTTTGTGAGTTATGTGGGAACAATGCTCACTATGGTTACGATTGTCCGCCTCAGGTCCCGTTTGTCTACAATCCGGATCTGTGTTTCAATCAAAACTTTAATACTTTTCCGCAAACTTCACCAACTTTTGGACAACAAATTCTTTGTTGTGAAAATTGCGGGGGTCCTCATGCGACTTTTGAATGTCAACTGATGAATCAAAATTTTCACGATTCCAATTCTTTCGGTTTTGACCAAATTCACCCCCCGTAATTTCCCGTCATTCATCAACCTCCTCAAGAAATGAGAATGGAAATTTTGCAAGACAAAGATGACTTAATGATTTCTATAGAAACCTTTTTAAAGAAATTCAATCATATTTCTTTTAGGGAAACACCAAAAGTTTTAATGCAAGCATGGGACAAATTTTTTGAAATTAAGCATGCTCAATCCGAGGAGGTTCAAGAATTGCTTTACAAACTTCTTCAAGATTTGCATTTGAAACTGAAGGTTCCGTGATCCCGATATACTAGACTCGTTGGGGTGTCCAAAAGCCCCTGGTCACTTAGACCGCAAGTTGAGATGTGTCGAGACGAGGAAAGTCTCTACATGGGATGATCTTGCCTTCAAACTCACTATTCTTGGGTGGAACGTGAAGCATAGTAATTTTGCAAAACGTTAATCCATGGTTGAAATTCGAAATGGCACATTCACCTAATATATAATAATTGTCGGGAGTGAAAGGTTTCACAAGTGTACAAAATAGAATTAGTGATAGCAATCTTAACTTATAATTAACGTGAATTCGATTTAAAGCTAGGTTTGGAATAAGGAAAAAGTCGGGGACGATGAATTTATCCTTTTTAAGGCATTTTAGGATTGAAATGCGTCTTGTTCTATGATCCCTAAAGTTATAAAAATAACAAAAGTCAAACATGATAGTTAGTTGCTTAAAAAGAAAAGTACAAAAAATGATAAAAAGGAAAAATACAAAAATATGAGTGGGAATAAGTGTAAATATTTAAAAATGGTAAAAACGAGGCTTGTCGAAGCTATTGATTCCTTAGTTCCCCTTGATGAACACTTAGCTACTTTTTCGAAAGTATAATTAGTCCAGGGGGATTAAGGGATTAAGTTTTATCTTAAGTGTGGTAAACTTTCTTAGTTTTCTTAAGTGTTTATTTATAGCATTGTGTGAGGACACGTAATAGTTTAGTATGGGGGATTTTGGTATGTGTCTATAAAAACGGACTTAAAAGACCAAAAACATACCAAAAATACATTGTATTTGTGTGTTTTGCTATTTATGATGTGCATGTAACGGATATTCGACAAAAAGACAAAATACCATCAAAAAAGACAAAACCGAGCACGAAATTAGAAAGAGCGAAAAAAGTCAAAGTCAAAAAATTCAACCAAAATGTCAACCCCGACAAAGTCAAAGTCAAGACGAAGTCAAAACCGAAGAAATGCTTAATGGGCTCATCCACACCTATCTAATGGGCCGGGACAGCCCATTAGTGCATTTAAAGAAGACTTATATAAGCCTTTAAGCCAAATGGGACTTAACCTTAAATTCAGCCCAAGTCATAACATAACCATCCAAAGCCCAACAGCCCTATAACTGTCCCTAACGACTGTTAAATCCCTTATACACCACAAGGACTAACGATGCAAATCTACAAGGACGATGAATGTAAGATCATGATATACTTTTAGGGACTCAACTTGCCATTTTCACAAACCCTTCCCTTGCACCAAATTAAACCCAATTTACCCGCTAAGACCAAAACCCATCACCATCACCACCCACGTGCTACTATAGCACCCAGCAACATACCTCCAAAATATCACCCCACAACAAAAATAGCTCATCCCCACTCCACAAAACCTCATAGCCATGTTGGCAATCCCAAATGCTCCTATTTGTCAAGAATAAAAGACATGAAAATGAACGGCTTAGATTGAAAGGATTGGGGACCAAGAAATATTGAAGGGCTTTGATGAACTTTGCTTTCCTCTTACAACAAAAGCACAACAAGCACTCCTAAAAGACCTTCACCAGCTTATATAAAGAAAGAAGACAGAAAAAAGTGAACGAGGAGTAGTGTAACTTAGGATTAGTTAGTTTTACTTTCAATGTTTTTCATTTAAATTCAGTCATTTATTTTTAATCGTGTAAAACTTTCTTGTTAATGAAATTCATGTTTTTATCAAAAATCTGTATTTTATGCTTTTAAAACTGCTTATTGTGAACTGCTTATTCTTGAATGATTAATGCTCATTTGTCTTTTATCATCATAGTTCATCATCTGTTATGTATTTCATAGCCTAGCTTAATTGTTTTAATATAAAAATTAAAATATAAAAGTTAAAGGGGTGTTTGGTTTAAGACTCAATATGGGTCAAAATTAGTATAAAATGTTTTTGGGTCACTAAGTCACTTTTTACAAGTCTTCTTTTTGCTGTGTTAACCTGTTTTAAAAAAGTTTTTAGTGTTAAATCTAAGTTTAATGTGTTTTCTAAAATTCTCCAAACTTGTGACTTTATATCCTTTTCTATCTGTCTGTTTTAATTAATCCTCTTTAATAATGTTTTGATGATTTATTTTTGTGTTTTCAATGAGTTAGAACTAGTAGCCTTAGGTCTGCACACTTGTGGTTTGGTTTTAGCATATCAATTTGCCATTTCCATTTTCATGTCAGTTTCAAAATAGTCTCAAATGTCCTTTTTCAATCTTAAATATAAACCTGTTAGAATCCATTTTAGGTCTTGATTTTTGTTTTGCAAGTAGTTAGTTGTACTAGATTTATCTGTTTTGGCTCAGTGTATAATTTTAAGCTTATTTGGTGGCTTATTCTTAGGGCTGCTAGTAGGTGTTTGGCCTTGTTATAAGCTAAAAATCCCCAAAACTTGCAATCTATGTTAGCCTTTTTCTTACCTTATAGCATATTTAGTAATGCTTAATTTAAGTTTATATTGGCTTATTTAGTGTAGTTAGATGCCCTGTAGCTCATTAGGTTTAGTTTTGGCTTATTTAAGCTTATATCATATTATTGCATACATTAGTTTTAGTTTCAAAAAGTTTTTAAGTTAAAATAAAGCTGTCAAAACTACAATGGCAGTTTGGTAGTTTCCTGCTTTTAGTTCTAGGCTTATTGCTCTAGCTTTCTTGGTTTAGTTTCAGTTTATAGTACCTTATTTAGACTAGCTTTAGTGGCCTTTAGTTTTTTTTAATCCTTAATACTTTTTATGAGCTTATTGCATCTTGATTGTTTTGAAAAAATTTCTTAATAGCTTTTACTTTAAAGTGTCACTTTAGCACCTTTTTTGCTAGCATATTTTTTTGAGTCTAATAAAAAGCATCTTGTCAAAAGCCCCTATTCCAACTTATTAAAGGTTATTGCAAAAGAAAAACATGAAAAAATAGTTGGAATACACTTAGTGACAGAAAAAAGTTTCCGTTATGCTTTGTAGTAAGGAGAACTTAGAATAGTGACAATTTAGTGCCAATTTGTAACAAATAAAGTGTCGCTATATTTACTTGTTTTTATTTCTTTTATATTGGATTTAAATAATTCCTTAAAAAATCATTTAAAAAAGTTTAAAAATACTAAAAAATAGTTTTAATTTTTTATAATTATTTTTATGTTTTTAGTTTTAAGATTTTTTTTTGAAATTTTGCATTTTAGGATTAAATTTTGAAAATTCGTTATTTAGACTCGTTTTTTAAGTCCCCGTTATTAATTTTATTTCAGTAATTGCTTTCCGTTTTTTATTTTTAGCTTGCCTATTATCTTTCCCTTACCTTATTTATGTTTCCCGTAGATTTTTAAGTTTTTCCCGTGCCTTTTAATTGCTATTTCCCGTAGATTTAGAAAGCCAAAAACCAAATCCTTCTTGTATTTAAGCATCCAAAAGTCAAACAAAAAACGTAGCCGTCAATTTCACGCCTCGTTGGGAGAACGACCTGGGTGATCACTTGTCCGGAATCATTTATATTGTACCCGTGAGTTTGTTGACGTTTTTCCTAAAAGGTTGACTAGGTTGACTCGCAAGGGTTTTATATATTTGATTAATATTATTTGATATACAATTACCCCTAAAAAGGTAGTTATCAATGATCTTCCGACACCCGTTCACTGTTTTGGTCATAACTCGGTCATACGAACTATGTTTGACGCGATTCTGGCAGCCACGCAAAGAGAATTCAATTATCTACAACTTTGAAAAAGGCCAAGTTCTAAAGTTACCCTAAGTACGCCACACTTCCAAATAAGTACGGCATACTTTCTAACGAATTTAAGAGAATTAATGGCAATTAAATGCTAAGTGCATAAACACCCGATGTGCGGCGCACAAATAAGTTTGTGCGGCACACTCTTGCCCCTGAAAATCCTATAAATACCCTCCTTGGCTCCCTCATTTCACACATTCTTTCACATAAACCCCAAGTTCGTTTACAACACTTAGGATAGGTGTTTTTAGTGATAAAGTCTTGAAAAACCTTTGATCCAAACGACCATTGATAACACCATCATCACCACCATTAGAATCAAAGTTAGAGGTGTTCTTGAAGGAATTTAGATGGTTTTGCTTGATGTTCATCAACAAACCCAGATTTTGATCCATCAAAGAAGTGTAATTGAAATGTTATTTCGAATCTATAAGCAATTGTGACAGAATTGTTCATAGTTTCCAGGTTTTAATTTGAATATCATAAAGTGTTCTTGGGAAATTCTTGTGAAATTACCATTATTTGCTCTTGGAGTTTGGTATAATCTTGTTTATCCTTTAAATATAATTATTATTGAATTGTTTAAGGTCATAATGTGTTTTTTTACTTCTTTGATTATGGAGTAGTAATCTTATGTTTGTTTGGGTGATATGTGATCTTGCATATGGAGTGTTTAGATATGAGTTTATTCAATAGGTAAAACATATTTTATATAAGAAAATAATTCGAAAGGTTTCTTTATACATGTGTTCTATCAATCCATCTAATATATTAGTTATAATAACTTATAAAGGCCGAAAGGATTTGTTGTTATTAACTAGTATATTCACTTGTTACATTTAAAGGCCGAAAGGATTTGCGACTCGTGATATCTTTATTCTCTAAACTTATAAAAACTATCTAAATACTTCTATATCTTAGTGATCATTGCCTAAACAAACATACTTTAATCATTTGCTTGAATTGGTTTCTTTACAATATTCGATATATGCACGATTTGGTTAATTTGATCCGTGACAATCATTTTAACTTTAGCAACTTAATTACAAACTGTGAAAACTTCAATTCTCATGAAACAACCTGGAATTACCTAAACTATATTGCACTCGAATAGGGTATACGTGCCCGAATGTTGTGGTTTTAGTAAAAATCGATATTTCTAGTATTATAAATTTAAAGCGTGGAAAACACACATCAAGTTTTTGGCGCCATTGCCAGGGAATTGTTTAAGTTGTTATAGTTTGTTGCTTATTTCTGGTGCTATTTTGTTTCACAAAACATTTCAAACTTGCCGTACCGTTTTCTGGCAAACGGAACCTAAAAATCAATTTTTTCTTCAGGATGTACGCCGCACATCCTATTTGTGCGCCGGTTTTCCTGAAAAACCAGGAAGTACGTCGTACTTTACCCAAGTACGCCGCACTTTCTGCAAATTTTCACAAACAGATTGTTAGATATTAGAAAAAGACTCGGTCACCCCGTGTATTTTACCGTTTATTATAGCTCATAGTCAATAGTTAATCGTATGACATTCAGTATTAGGTCGGGTAATTAAACCCAATGTGTAAACCTATGCCAAGGCCTATGGGCCGGTTTGTAAGACACTATATAAGCCTCTTCCATGCCATGGAAGAGGTGGTTAGTCATTTCATTATACAAGTTACATTTTCTCTCACTAGAAAGTTCTCTCTTCCACTTTCTCTCTCTAAGATTCGGCTAACCCATCTATCTTCCATTGTGTTATGATTTCCAATATCCTACAATTGGTATCAGAGCTCATGGGATGATTAGTTCATTTGTGTGTGCGTAATAGTGCTTGGTTTAGATCAAAAGTTGAGTTTTTGGAGGTTTTATCTCTTGTTCTTGAGTATCATTGATTTTCACGTTTCTTGTGTTTAAATTCATGTTTTTGTAGTTGCTATAGCCTTCTAGTAATCATTTGTGCAAAAGAATCCAAGTCAAAATGTTCAAAAGGGTGATTTTTAAGTGTAAAAGTTCGTAGTTCATCGCAGCCGTTTGGTATTTTGTTTGTTGTTAATCGTAGCGGTTTGGCTTACTGTTTTGGTGGTTTGTCAGGAAAGTACACTATTCTGGCGGTTTGTCAGGGTCGTACACCGTGCTAGCGGTTTGTCGTTTTTGATAGCGGTTTGTCTTATTAGGCAGTGGTTTATCAGTGGCGGTTCGTCTTATAGTGTAGCGGTTTACTAGTAGAGGTTTGGTAATTGTAGTGGTTTGATCCGTAGCGGTTTACAGGTTTTTGAAGATAATTTCTCATAGCAATTTGGGAAACAAACCTCTGCCAATTTCATTTCTTGGTAGCGGTTTGGTGTTTCTTCTTCATAGTCGTTTACTACTTTCTTCTAGTAGCGGTTTGGCAGTTCGACTTTGTAGCGGTTTACCATTCATAGCGGTTTAGAGGTAGCGGTTTGTTACAGGTTTTGAAGATTTTTCTCAAGGTCTTTTGGGAATCAAACCTCTGGCCATTTTCTTCGTGGTAGCGGTTTGGTATTAATTCTTCATAGCGGTTTGACGGTAGTGGTTTGACAGTAGCAGTTTGATTATTATTCTAGCGGTTTGGGACACTGTTTTGGAAAATTGGACCATTTTGGCATTTGGACTATTTTTCAAACTTGTAAAACGTAACAAACTCAAACAATAAAACACTTTTAACATACATTCACTAATCATTGTTCGATCAACTTAAATCATTTCACAATCAATTAAGATGGCTAATCTCTCAGAAGATATCTAATGTACCGGTTCTGATACCCGGTCACCTATGCTTGATAGGAATGACTTTGCATCATGGCAACAACGTATTCGACTATATTTTCAGGGTAAAGAGAATGGGTGAGCATCATGAAGTCGATTGATGAAGGACCTTTTCAGATGGGAACATTTCGAGAAACACTTGCTGAAGGGAATGAAGGTGCCCTACATCTAGGTCCAGAACGAGCTCGAGTCTATTCTGACCTTTAACCTGAAGATAAGGAGAGATATAACGCTAACATTTGGGCAACAAATATCCTACTTTAAGGTTTGCCAAAAGACATCTACACTCTTATCAATCATTACGCTGATGCAAAAGACATTTGGGATAATGTGAAGATGCTCCTGGAAGGTTCTGAATTAACAAAAAAAGAACATGAATCACAACTGTATGGTGATTTTGAACACTTCCATTAGGAGAAAGGAGAAACCATTCACGATTACTATGTCAGGTTTACCAAGCTCATCAACGACATGAGAAACATCAACATGACCATGCCCAGAATGCAGTTGAATTCAAAGTTTCTCAATAACTTGTTGCCTGAATGAGGTAGATTCGTAACAGCAGTGAAACTGAACAGAGGATTGAAGGAATCAAACTATGATCAGCTGCATGCTTATTTGAAGCAACACGAGGCACATGCCAATGAGAACAAAATGATGTTGGAATGATTCACTCACCACACAGTTGATCCTCTCGCC
>BQNB010046456.1:18557-36526 GCA_026074375.1 Tanacetum coccineum
AGTAAGATCACGCTTGCGTGATATAAACATTTTTCTGATTAAGAGGTATTATTAAAATGGAAAATATAAATGAATTACTTTGTTGAAAAAAAAACTTTTTAATTAAATCATATGAAATTTTATTCGTTTGAAGTATTACGCGTAGCTGCAAGAATTCTTATCATAAGTATGGGGGGAAGCAAGTTCCCCCAAGATTATCAAAAAAAAAGTCTAAATGCCTGAGTATCACCTAAACAAAGAAATTCGATGGAATAACGAATAAGATGGATTATTATTTAATTATAAATTCTTTTCAACAAAACAATCTTGAAACTTACTAGTATGTAACCTCTTTCGAAGATAATGTCCTGTGCTTACGCCATGTCGGTGGAGTTTAATGAGAAGTCTAAATAATCTGATAGACTCTAAGATCGTTTAAGCTTGAGATGGGTTAGATCTCATCTAGGATTATAAACATCAAAGATTAACAATATGCAGCGGAATAATAATAATAAGAACAATGATGTTTAATAAGGTTTTATTATTTATATGTTTCCGTCTTTCCCCAAACACAATCTTGTGGCTACACCAACTAACTATCTAACTATGGTGTACACACACCTTTTACTATTTAACTCACATCAGTCGACTCTGCTATCTCTTAAACCTATGTCTATGGTCTCTTTATATAGAGAGAGATCATGACTTACAAAGGAAGTAAATCAATATGATAAGGAAACTAATTAAACTAATTTAAATACTTTCTTATCTTTATCTTGTAAATCTTTGACCAAATCTTCATAATTCTCCACCAGCTTGTAGAATTCTGATATGCTAGATTTAGTCCTTATGTTTCATTCTTTTATTTATTTTGTCTCATCAAATCAAGAATCCCAACAATCTTCCCCTATTTGATGATGACAAAACAAACAAAGTCGTGTACGAACTTCATCATAAAGCCAAAGCTTCCCCTGAAGTTGAGATGTAATCATCTCCCTGAATGAAACAAAACTTCCTTTGTAAACTGCTAACTGCTTCCCCTTAACTTAAGATCTTCCCCTTAAGTTAAACTCTCCATGCCAAACTCTCCATGCCAAGCTACCACAGGATCTATAAGTTGCTCTTCATATAATCATCTTCCCCTTTTTGTCTTCATCCAATAGGGGACTGTATGCAACTTTGATCTTCACAACCACACATCATATATCAAGACTTTTAATCCAAGCTTTCCACTGACTCAAATTACCCTCCATGAAGTTCAATACAAATAATGAACTCAAGCAGTAGAAAGTGTAAACTAGCAGTATTAACAATGACTAGCAGTAGTAATGACCTTCCCCTGAAACAGTGCATGAACATCTTCAATTCTGTAGGCTCTCTGTAATGATTACTGATGAAGAAAACTAAGTATAACAAACTTGATGTAGAAGTAGAATAACCCAAACTTGTGTCTTATATCTTGTACTATCCACGTGACGTCAAACTTATAAATAAATCTGTGAAATATAAGTAGATCGCAACCTCTTGACAATTATCCTCATCTTCTATGAGACACCAGACCAAAGTGATAGCAAATGTGAGCATTGAGCACCATAAGTTAGATCACACACCTTTGCTAGATTTGTCAAGTCTTCGTCACATCGTTTCTAAGCACGAACAAGTTACCTCCAAATGTTGTAAGCCATTTGAGATATGATAAGAACACAAACCCAAATAATTCCACTTCACCATCAAATAAGTGATAAATAATCTTCTTCGTAATCAATTAATCTAAATAATCTCAAAAAACAAGCCTTTTATACATTTAAAAACAAATCTAAAAACGAATCTGTTATCTTCCCCCTTAAACCAATCAGTAGCAACCAACAGTAGTAACTCCTTCTATTGGCAGTATTAAAAATATATGAGCAGTACAAACCTTGGTTTAAGTCCAACAGTAGTAACTGCTAAAATTTACCCCAGCAGCAGAAACTTAATACTGCCAGCATTAAAAATATACTGGCAATATTAATCATACTAGCAGCACTAAGTATAAACTGGAAGCATTAACCTTTAGTGATAGCAGCATTAACATGAACTGTCAGCACTAATCTTCCTTTGGCATCATTAACCAGTTACATGGCAGTATTAACATCTCCTGGCAGCACTAACTTACATAAGTCATAAGCAGCAGCACTAACCTTCAAAGATAAGGCTAGCAGTATTAACTGCCATTGGCAGTATAAACATACAACTGACAGTACTAATGTATGAAGAATAGTACTAAGTACTCATAAGCAGTACTAAGTATAAAGCTGGGAGTACTAACTTTATAGCCAACAGTACTAATTCTTCCCCTTGGGCAGTATAAAGTGCTCCTTCCACCCCAAACCTTTGAGAGACTTTTTAACGTCAGTAAAGCACATGGTTACATAGTAACCACCAACAAGCAGTACAAAACATAAAAGATACCCTTTTTTTTAAGTAATCCAATGACACGACACCTTTTTAGCGACACTTTTTCAGTTGCTAAACTGTCACTAATCCTTGTCTTTGCATCTATCATCTTGATGTCATGTGTTATGTATCCCTACTAGGGTTCATCATTAATCAAACGATCGACTCACCAAAGCTAGTAGAAATATTAATGATCACCATTCATGTTTTTATTAAATTAGGATTTGTGAATAACCTAATTGCAACGAATTGAACCAAACACCATAAATAGAGAACATGACCACTCTTCCTTCATAGATTCGACATCAATACACCTTGTAATCCTAGACATCACGAGCCCCCGGGCTTTGATACCAATTATTGAAACCTATAACACGTGATAGGTTCTTTGATCGTTTAAGCTCGAGGTTGTTTAGACCTCATCTAGGATAATATAGTAACAATGATATAAATTGCACAGCGGAATAATAAAATAGAATCAAAGTTACTTCAAGGTTTTTCTTTATTAATCAACACAGCCCCAAATACTATTTGATCAGAATAGATCAGTTACTCTAAGTAGTAACAGGGATCAAAGATCCTTGAGGCTAAACTCTAGACGTCTACACTAATTATACAAACGTGTACACACACACTTTTGTATCTAGTCGACTCTCATTGAGAACACACACTTTTCTGGATGATAAAAACAATATGCCTGGACCTCCTTTTATAGCATAAGGAGTCAAGGCTTACATGGAAAACTAATAAAAGATATTAATGAGTTTGACCAAATCTTTATCTCTTCATCTTTATCTCTTTTTGACCAAATCTTTATTTTCTTCTACATCTTGTATAATCCCACAATGACGACTTTAGTTCTTTTGTTTCCATCTTGTTTCATTCGTGTTTTGTCTTAACAACTCAAATATAATTCCCAACATTCGTCCCCTGTAGCAGGACCCTCGTCCTCTGCATCCTTGCTCTCGCTATCAGAATCCAAACTCTCCTCTACCTCTTCATCATCCTCCTCATCATCCTCTACTAACTTGGTCGTACCCCGATAACGCTTCCGTAAAGGAAGGTCTGGCGGTGACGATGACAGTGAACTATCATAAGAGGACCAAAACCTCTTACGGAATGCTGAATCAGACATAGCTGCCACCTCTACTATACTGGTAGAGAGGCTAGATGACATCACAGGCGAAATACGCACGGCCATACGTGCGGTCCTACGGAGAGATGGAACCAAAACAGGTGTAGCATAGGTAAGCGGGTGATCTGGTGAAAGTGGTGCGGTGGAATCCGATAACGTGGATCTCGAACCAGATATGTCAGAACTCTCTAACTCCTCAACATGACATGCGGGTGGTGTACTATCAGGGAGTGAAGTGGGTGATGCTACAATGTGGGGTGACTTAGGTGTCCCAGTCTTAGGGTCCTCAAAAGGTTCGAACTCAGTGTCCGTCTCAACTAAATAAGCCTACCTAATGGCCTCATAAGGATCCTCCGGCAATGGTACGGGCACTTGGGAGCTCTAAACCCTGTCATCCTGGGTGGAAATCTTTGGGTCAACAAACACTGGGGTAGACATCCTGTGATAACATGATAAAAGATTATAAGTATAAAATATTATCATCCAAATTATCAGCATCATTATGCTTACATATACAAATCATTATAGTGCAAACAATAACATGAAACGTGCTTTTGACCCACCCACCAAATTTTTTTAAAAATTACAAAATAGCCCCCCGGGTATTTATGAAACACCCCTGCACTATGCGTAAAATTACAAAAAAATACCATTACTTTAAAAAAACCCGCGCTTCGCGGCGAAGCGCGGGTTACAAACCTCGTTATTAACATGTATATTGGGATTCAGTTAAAAGAAAATTTAATATAAGTTTAATGAAAAAATAACTATAATCACATATATGAGATGCAACTATTTGAATTAAATGTATCTTTATCCATTTAAATGCATCCTAGTTTGTTTGGAAAGTGGTTTGCAAGTGAAAATTAAGCAAAGTAGTACTAGAAAAAAGTTTGATGCACGGAGGACATAAATTACATATGATTCGCCTAACTTGATGAAATGCGTCTAAGTTTTAGCTAAAAAATATATTAGGATGCATATAAAAGATTATAGATCTATCTAATTTAAGTCGATATATCTTTAATATGTGGTCATACTTCTTTCTTATTTTAAGAATTTTTAACAATTAAATCAACAACCTATTTTTTTTTGAATTGCAGAATCTGTCTCAAAATAATTGTCACCGTTTGACTTTGGCATTTTTCTTTTTTAACTTTAACTTTAAATATTTTTGTTTGTGTTAGATAATATTTGATGCAAAATATATGAATAAATTAATTTTTGAATGTATTTTCATTAAGTATTATATAGGGTAAACATTATTTATGAACCATGTACTTTATTCTATGCTCTACCTAAAAATATCATTATCAACCACGAAACCTGTTAATAGCCGGATTTTTTTTGTTACCGGTTTGACCGGTGAAATTTGACTTTCCTTATGCATAATGAGACAAGAACAAAAGTATCTGGTTCATAAATGGTTTTTACCCTTTTTTCATATTTCCACCTCACTTTCCCCTTCAGTTTTTTACCCTCCAAATTTTTTTCTTTTTTACCACCAAATTCTGTAACACGTTCAGTAACATTTCCCTTCTCTTCAAGAAAATGGATTCATACCCAAATGATCAATGAGAACTATCACTTGATATAGATGATTCTGATCTTAGATTAAAAACCCGGTTTCTCGTGTCCCAGCCACTCACACTGTTTGTGAAACATCCACCACAACCTAAAACCCTAATGTTGAAAAGCTGGCTAGGATAATACCCAGTCCTTCGGGTATTGATCAAGCGGCCAAGCTATTAAATAAACGGATATTTATTATGGTGGGGAGGAGTGTGTAATGTAGACACAAGAATATATTGAGAAAGTTGCTAATGTTTCAGTTTTTTCTCCTAAACCATCAATGCATTACTTTAACATTACAATGAGAAACGTGGTTAAGGTTTTATATAAGGATACAATTCCTAAAAGTGGCAGTGGCAGTAGTGTAGGTGGGAGTGGAATGTTAGACGAAGAAGAAATAATGAAATTGTTAGAAAAAGAAGAAATGGCTGAATTGGAGTTGCAGGTTTGTGGGAATGTTACTACTTAAGATCATCAATACAAGTTAGATGAAGAAGCATTAAACCCCGCATTAGAAGAAGCAAGGGAAGAAAGGGTTGAACAAGAGTGGTTGGAGAAATGTCGACAAGAACAAGAGTTGGATGAGGAACATGAGAGACAACTGTTAGGATTGTATTTGTAACTTATCTGCCAAGTAGCTTGTAACAATCCGTATTTTAGGTCATTGTAGGACGTTATTTAATTCACTATTTATTTTAGTCTCGTACACGTTTGCTTTTAATTTTAAATCGTTAAGTAAAATCACGTAAGCTAAAAATTATCATTCAACGTAAATGGGCAACAAACAATTAAATGTTTACGTCAAGCAAGTGTTAGATAATTATTTAGAGGATAATTATTAACTTTGCATATTTTATTTTTATTGGTTACGTAAAGTGTTTACGTTTCGCAATTTAATACATTTAGGCATACTCGAAAGCACCAATACTTATCTACGCTTTAACAAATACCCACAATTATACCCAATACTCAAAAATTACACAATTTCCTTATATATATGTATGTGTGGCCGGATGTATGCATTAGAGAACCAAAGATATTTATTTTGACATTTTAAACCAACATGTGTTAATAAGACTTTCAAGCAAACTCTCTTACTAGGGGTGTGCACGGTTCGGTTTGGGTCGGTTTTGGCCAAAACCGAAACCGAAACCGAATGCTCTGGTTTTTTTGCATAACATAATCGAAACCGTTCGTTTTGTTCTCGTTCAGTTTCTCGGTTTCAATCGTTTTTCTAGTTTTGTTTCTCCGGTTTTTTGCTTCTCAACCCAAACACAATCTGATACTTACCAAGGTGAAGTAAGAAAGTAATTTTTTTTCTACATAAATGCATACCGTACGTCAATGTAATGTTTACACTTTTCAACCCACTAGTAATGTTTACGAAAAGAAAGGCCCTACATCCAACACACTAATTAGTACTATAAAAAATAATATTATAATAAACTAATATTTAATTATTAAACAGTTTCGGTCGGTTCGGTTTTTTATGTTCGATTTTTAAGTCAAAACCGAAAACCGAACCAAAAGGGTTCGGTTTGAAAATATAAAAATCCAACCGACGGTTTCTAGTTCGTTTTTTTGTTTTATTTTTTGGTTTGGTTTTTTTTGTTTTTGATCGGTTCGGTTTTTTCGTTTTTTTGCTCACCCCTATCTCTTACACCATACCAATTATTCTTACACTAGTTCTTACATCAAGCAAACTTCCATACCATTCTTACGTAAGCTCATCTCATTTTCCCTAATTCTATGGATCTTGTTCCTGGATATTTCTAGTATTTAAGTGATCCTATTCCTAGCATTTCACTTGTATCTTTTCACTTAGCAAAATCCTCTCCCTTTTTAAGCCTTATAGCCACGGCAAAACAAACACCCACCTAAAAAATTCATAGCTTTGATTTTCTAAGGCAATACAAGTATACAAGGTTCATTATTAGACATATCTAAGGTGTATTGGAAGCTTGGTTTAGTGTTTAAAAAGGGTTAAACAAGAAAGGTTTAAGATTAGGGTTTGGAATGAGGGTTTTCTAAGTATTGGAAGCTTGGTTTATAGCTAAACTAGGTTTAAGATCTTGTTGTTCAATCCATCCTACTTCATATTAAGGCTCCTAAAACTCTTAATCTCTTTACATTTATGATTTTATGTATATATAATGTTTATATAGTAATTCACCATCTAGGAAACTTAATAACATGTAAAATGGATTTTTTTTCTTGTGATCATGGTTTGATATACGTTTTCATGTGTTATATGGATGTTAAATACATATTGTAATGTAAGTATAAGTATCATCTAAGTGTTGGTTTATTTATAAAAAGTATATATAAACTAGTTACTTTAAAAGTTACTTATTAAAGTTTATAAGTAAAATGAATATGAGGACTTGTACTCTTGGACAAATGATGGACTAATGACCTTAAGTATGCAATACTTGTGATATAAAGTATTGTAGTGGACTTGTAACAATTTACTAAGCTTAAAACTTATAAAAACAAGTTTTATAAACATTTAAGCCAAATGAACTAAACCCACTATTTTAAATTCGAATATAAAGTATTGATTTTATATTTTTATAGAAGACTACATGTCACAAGGATCGTAGGCATATAGAGAACTCGGAAAGTAAGCCTAATATTCTGTTTCTATCATATTATTAAAAAATCCACCAAAATATTGAGTGTGCCAGTAGTATTGTAGACTTTAGAACTTGGCATGTACATCATTTCGAGACCTAATTGATTAGCATGAATAGATAGTTCAAGAAGGCAACACTTAGGAAATCACCCAAATAGCCTATATATGTGTGTTTATCGACTTGTTACACTGATTTGCAGACCTCCCATGTCAAAACCCTTTTGTTGCACACATTATTAGTGCAAGATACCCCTAGATCACCCTTGTTTAGCCAATATATGTTTTTACCCTATCATATATGTTTCGTTTCACCATTTCACCTTAGCCTGCCTCTTAGTCTGTAAATATATATGTGTTCGAAATTGCTAGCTACCTAAGTCCATGGTTTAGGAAAATGATGTTCGAAGATTGGCACTATTACTGATGACATATTGTTAGGAACACGAAAGTGTCGGTCACTTCCATAGATAACTGTAGTTAGCTCGTTAAGTTAATATTTAGAAACTTACTTAGGAAGTTAGCTAAAAGCCCATGGACAAACCCATGAAGGCCCAAGCCCACGTCCAAATAGTAGGTATTTATACCCTTTCCATGCCATGGAAAGGGTGGTTGGTTGTTCATTATTTCACACACTTAATGCATTTTTCTTTCATGTTTACTTTCTCTCTCTAAAGTGTTCATCCAACCACTCTCTCTCTAAAACTACCTCTCTTTCCCTCATCAAGTATGTTATTAGATATTCTTCAATTGGTATCAAGAGCCATGGAGTGGTGTGTTTAGTTTTTGTGTTTTACATTTGATTCGTGTTATTTTTCTTGCAAAACCGTACGTATTTTTTCTTATTTTTCTTTGTTTTTGAAGCTCCTCTATACACTAAAAGATCATTTACATAGGTAAAGTTGATCTAATATCCTTGGATATAGGTGTATGTGCTTAGAATCATTGAAAAATATCACTTTTGTTCATCTTATTGTGTTCGAAAACCTTATAAAGAACAAAATCTTGATTTTAAATTTTTCGGCTTAAAAACCTTAAAGTTTCCATTTTTCTTGTTCCTATAGGATTAGTAACACTAGTTGTACAAGAATTTTTGCAAAACAACCATCAAAAAAGTGTCTTTTTGTGTTTTTAAAATTTTGGGTTTCGGATTAGTTGTAACCGATCTACTAAGGATTAGTGGTAACCGATCTACTCAGAATCAGTTTCAACCGATCTACTGAAGTCAGTTTCAACCGATCTACTCAAGTGCTAGTATCAACCGATCTACTCAGTTAGTTGGAACCGATCTACTTAAACTCTAGTTGGAACCGATCTACTGTTTTTTAGCTGAAACCGATCTACTAAATTTTTAGTGGAAACCGATCTATAAATTTTTAGTTGAAACCGATCTACTAAATTTTCAAAATTATACGGTTTATTTCTTTGACTTGTAAAATCCCGTGAAACATTAACTTGTTTTCCCGGTTTTGTCAAGAATTGTAAAATCCCGTATAAGTTTCAAGACATAAAACACACAAAAGACAACTCATAACAACACAATTACTTTCAATCACCGTTCGATCAAACAAGTAATCTTTTAACATACAAATTTCTCAATGACGACTCTTGCTGACAAAGCGATTCTTTCGGGTGCTGACAATCGTCCACCTATGTTGGAAAAAGATATGTACGATTCTTGGAAAAGTAGAATGGAGCTATACATGATGAATAGACAACATGGACGAATGATCCTTGAATCCGTTGAACATGGTCCACTTATTTGGCCTACGATTGAGGAAAATGGTGTGACTAGGCCAAGAAAATACTCTGAATTGACTCCTGCGGATGCAATTCAAGCTGATTGTGATGTCAAGGCAACAAATATCATTCTTCAAGGATTACCACCAGAGGTCTATGCACTTGTTAGCAATCATCGAATCGCCAAGGAACTTTGGGAAAGAATTCAACTTCTCATGCAAGGAACTTCATTGACGAAACAGGAAAGAGAGTGTAAACTATATGATGAATTCGATAAGTTTGCTTATAAGAAGGGGGAAACACTACATGATTTCTACTTGAGATTTTCACTGCTACTCAATGACATGAACATCTACAATGTGAAACTGGAACAATTTCAAGTGAACACCAAGTTTTTGAATACCCTTCCTCCTGAGTGGAGCAAATTTGTGACAGATGTCAAACTAGTTCAGGACTTGCACACAACTAATATTGATCAGCTTCATGCTTACTTGGGACAACACGAATTTCATGCAAATGAAGTTCGTTTAATGCATGAACGCAACTCAGATCCGCTTGCTTTGGTTGCAACCCATCAGATGACCCAGTCTCCTTATCAAACTCATTAGAACTCATACCAAAACTCTCAATTTCAACCACAAGTTTCACTATATCAGTCTCCACAGTATGGATCACCTTATCAGTCTCAACAATACTCAACCAATCAACCATCAACACCTCTTTCAATCACTTATCCATCTAATGATTATCAATCATCAGTTCACCACAACGTTTATTCTCCACAACCATCCATCCCTCAATTGGAATATGCTCCCACAGTTAACCAACAACAACAACAACCTAAATTTCCCCAACTAGACTTGGGTCTAACTGTTCTAGTGTTCAAGCAAGGTGACGATCCCATTGATGCCATCAACCATATGATGTCATTCCTATCAGCTGTCGCGTACATCTCGCTATCCTACTACAACAACCAGCTGAGGAATTCATCAAACCCTAGGCAACAAAGCTACTATTAACATGGAAAGATGGACTTACAACTAGTACATTGGTGGGCAATCATAGGTGGCTAAATTACTTTTTGCTACAAAGGTAAAAGTAGGACCTCTACCTCCAATGAACAATTGAAGCAAATTTCTGGGAGACAAAGGTACTTCTATTTATTTGTTACAATTGCAAAGGGGTAAGGACACATGTCCAAAACAGTGCATAAAACCAAAAGGAAACGGATGATTCATAGTTTAAGGATAAGTGTTTGGCTAAGGTATAAACAGCCGCAGAAAAGGTCAAATTCTACATTAGGGAGGAACTAGCATTTTTTTTTTTTTGTCAACGATCCAAAGAAATATAAAGGTCAAGGGAGAAATGCCCCACAGACTATAGTGCGTCATTACGATCACAAGCTATATGTGGCTGCTTATTCAAGCTAAATGATTTGGATGCATATGACTCCTGAATGTGATGAACTCACTCGAAACAACACTTTCTATACTACTCTATTGAAAACTAAACTACTTAACCTGCAAAAGTTTCTCACTCATGGTGAATTTATCTCATTAGGTTCTGTTCAGAAATGCTCTTCTACTGAGTAAAAAAAAAAAAAAAAAACAAATCCTGATAATGTGGATAACAATATCATTAATCAAGGTGTGCAGATGATGTCGTCTTATGAACAGTCGAGTGTAGTGAACCATTCAGAGACTGAAATAACTAGTGATAGCAATATCATTCCTTATTCTCAGTATGTATAAGTAATCACAACATGCAGCTGTTCAGAATTCTAACTCATCTGCACAACAAGATGCACTAATATTATCTGTGATTGAACAACTGAATACACAAGTAATTAATTGTACCAAGATAAATTTGGAAAATAAAAGTAATTAACTGTACCAAGATAAATTTAGAAAATAAAAGTGTCAATGATACTTTAACTGCTGAGCTTGAAAGATATAAAGAACAAGTTATAGTTTTGAAAGAAGGACAAAATGTTGATTTTAAAAGTAAAGATAACGTTTCCAATTCATGTGAACATTCTATCAAGATTGATCGTCTTAAACAAACTCTTTTTGAACATTTACAAGAAAAGAATGTATGATGCAAACATTACTCTTCTCAAAAATGATTTTAAGAAGAAGAATCTAGAAACATTGAAAGAGAAATTGCTTTATAGAAAACAAGATCTAACAGCTGGATAAATATTAATTATAAAAAGATCATTTCAGCACAACAGAAAACTGTTTATATGGTGACAAAACCAACCGTTTTTTTAGTGATGCATAAAAATAGTAACCACGAAACAAGCTCTAGTGAACAAAATTCCTTGCTCTATTTGAAGAAAGCGTCAGTCAGTTTGGAACCAAAGCTTTAATGATTGGTAAATTGTCATTAAGAACACTATGCTAGTTGTGTTTCTTGAGCGTCCTGAAAGACCCTAATGCTTTGGCAACGAGAGTCGTTTCAATAGAATGCTTTTAAAACAACAGGATCCAAATGTTTTAGGAAAGAAAGTTAATACCACACCAGTTGATTATGCTGTTCTCAACCAACTTTCTTAAGATTTTGAAAAATTAATTGTCCCACAAACTGAATTATTGATGTGCTGTCGTGTTGGGTCAATTATTTGATTATCAAGTTTTACATTTATATTTAGCTGACAAACCTAAAACAACACTTTAACGAGCAATGCACCCGGTCAAGATGAAGTTCGTGGTATGTAGGGTGTCGAACACTAAGAGTGGAAATTTAATCCTATATTTTATCAGTCTTTTAAATAGTTCCCCCCCTTAATATTTACTAGTTAAATCTATGCTATGTACGTTGTCTAATGAAATAGGGGATTCAGCCTGAGAGATTAGCACAAGTTTGGTCGAAACAAATACCAATTCAATACACAATAAACACAAAAGATGAAGATTAGAAGATAGAAAAGCGGTACAAGCCAAATGATAAAAAACTGTATTAGCCAAATTAAATCCGTTCAATGCTGTTTGTTTTGTTTTTTTTGTGCAATGATTAACTTATCTCGATAGTGCGGCATATCATATCTTAAGACATTAGGCTGAGACATCATCATAAGACCTAGACACAATTAATCCTGTCACACTTAATTGCAACCGCATAAAGCAACCCATTAGTTTAATTATAAATCGTACTAGAGAATTGAGAAGCAGTGGTGATCCTGTTAAACTCTAGCCTAATGGACTATTTACCCACTTTTTGTTTGCGTCAAAAAGGGTGTTTTATATACTGGTAGTCCACTATTCCAATCTTTATCAGTTAATTAAGAGCATGATTGCTAGAAACATAAACTTCACCTAACCCCGGTCCACTACTAGCTCATTAATTAAAGGACAAATAGCAGAACGTTATTGTTATCCTATTGGTCCAGTAATATAAGAGCACGATTATGGAGAGCTTCCCTGTATCTAGATTACATTAGGTCCGTAACACGAGACCCAGTTAATGATAAGGGTCCGCATATTCAAACACTTAAACAAGTATGAAGTATAAACATAATTTAAACAATCAATCGATAAATTAAGAAATCAATTTTTAAAACAAAACAAAAGCGATTGAACTTTCATTAAAGATGCTAATACCCGAGGGTATTAGCCCACAATCATTGTAATTATACAAGCGTAATCAAACAATTAAAATCGAACGATTAAGAGAGTAAAAATTACAACGATGTTCTTCTATTGATCGTGATCAAATGCTTGACCATTATGGCTGATATTCTCTTCTAAAATTTCGTCTCTGATTGAGTGATGGATAAAGAATATGATATTGCAAAACACTTTAAAAACTCTTTTTGAGTATCTTTCTGATTTATAGTTGCTAATAAAAAAATATTCGATCTACGCCGTAATCCAGATAAGGTTTGATACGGCGTATTGGCTGGATTTTCCTTGGAGTGCCGCGTTAAGCGATTGTAATAAATCTTTGATATCATTCCCAATTTACTTGATTTACTGTATCTTCGAATAGTTATCTTCATAGATACGGCGTATATATATAGCATGGATACGTCGTATTGGGAATTAGTCAAATGCGTTTTCTTGTGAAGTCTATGGCGGCAGATACAGACCGTATCTCTTTAGTTTTGGATAACGCTATTGGGTGAATTTTCAAGAATCGTTAAATGTCTTCGTTTTTAGCTGCCATTAGCCGCCTTTTAAGCTTAATTTCACAAACACTCCTAAATTACTAACTGCATTATCAACTATAAAAAGCAATTAAGTACCAAATAATGCAATAATTATATAAAAGTGGGCAAAATAGATGGGATAAATGATATAAATAAAGTGACGTTATTTGATGTCATCAAATATCCCCCCATTTGAATCATACTTGTCCTCAAGTAGACTTTAGAAAAAAGAGTTTAGTTTATGGAAATGTGTCCAGAACCGAAGTTAAGGTTTTTCAGTTTAAGCATCGTTTTGTCCTAATCACCTGTACATAACCAAGCTCCTCATGGAATATGGAAGTGAAAACACTCAGATCACTCAAGCTAATCTAGGGTGGCAGCACATTTTAAGTATACGGGCTCAATTGCTCGGAAATTATATAGTGGGTATAATCCCGTCCAATGCTCGTATCATAAAGCTTGACAAGGATACACATCTTCACCGCTAAAGCTAAGGAAGAACAAGTCAAAAGCTAAATTAGGTTAAGAAGGCTTACGGTTAATCATTCAACAGTCTTTCACCATAAGTACCATACCAACAAGGCAGTTGTATCGTATATACACGGCCGTAACGACGGAATAGACATATACAATCTGAACACATACCTATTTGTGTTTAACCAACGGTTAGGATGAAGAATGATATAGGGTATGGACCTTCTAACTTTTACCAAAAGTTGTCATCCAACAACGCAACTGAGACATGCATACATGGCCGTAACGACGAAATAGACATGCATGCTCGAACAAGTCCTCGTTCGAGTAGACACTAAGGTTAGTTGCTAGGAAAGGGAAGTAAAATGATTGTTGAAATAAAATCACATACAAATAGATAAAGCAATACAAAAAAGGTGCGTTGTTAGTAACTTTCCCCCGACCGTTTCCATGCAAAGACTTCGAATATTATAGACAAGACGCCTCGAATCACGAGAAATGACAAAGACAACCAAAGTTAACGTTCCTATAACGGTCAACTTCCCTTACATCCCGCTCTTTACATACTTTTACACAAGTGGTGATATCGGCCACTTTTTACAAAACTTAACATTGTCGATTTTTGTAACGTATCAACGAATAATCGATCCTTCTAAGTGATTCCTTCGGTATAAACTTATTTTTGAAACGACTATTCTTCTTCCTCCTCTTTTTTTTTTTGATTTTTCTCTTTTTCCGTTTTTTTTCATAATGCATAATAACCTCGGTTTGATTCCACCATTTTCACTTTCATAATTTATCCGGATAATCTTTTCCTTGTAGTACTTCTTCATCGGACATAATTCATAATAGCGAAAAGTAGCAAAACTTACGAGCTACAAATTTTCCCATTGCATTGTGCAATTTCCTGTGACAACTGTGCTTTGAGCAGGTTAGTCAAACCATTGGTATTGACTTGAGCTTCATTATGTGTTTTAATAATTATGTATTTATGTGATCTTATGTGAGTTGGTTACAAATCCATTGAGCGTGATGGTCTCGTGGTGATTAAAATTATGGTTGCTATGGATATTTCATTATGTTCACATTTTAGTGACAATGAAATGATGGTAAAGTTTTATGTGTGTACGTATTTATATGTATGTATACGTATTTAGATAATAGGAATCCGCGCGGATAGAAAAATTGGTTTAGAAATTTAGTTAGTAAAATTTTAGTATTATGAAGTTGGAAAAATAAAGTATGAAGTGAAATTATTTTTTTAGGTATTTAAAACTAATTTTATTTAGAAGGATGTCTAAATAAATAAAGGTTTTTATAAAAATAACAAAATTAAAGGTTTTTTGTGTAAATAATAAATAAAAAAAATAAAAATAAAAAAATTAAAAGGGTGAAGTTCGGCCAGATAAAAGGAAAAAAAAACAAATTTTAGTCCAACTATGATTCATATTTGGTAATTATCTAAATCTTTTTCTTTGCACAATAAATACAATCCCCTCACCCCTATTTTTTTTAAAACCAGACGAACCAAGAGCAGAGGAAAAAAAAGATTTTTTTTATTCAAGATTAATTTGGTGATTTAAGGTTTTAAGAATTAAGGATCAATGTATGTTTAAAAACTTTAATTGTTTTAATTTTTTTTTAATTCATTAATATAAAGTGAAGGATAAATTAAGGGTTTCAAAAAGTCTATTAAATTAATGATGTTAATCTTAATTAGAAGTGTTTAGGGTTTAATTAGAATCATATTGGTGTATTCGGTTAGAGTTAGAACGCAATAAAATTGAATTTAGGGTTGAGCAGAATTTTGAGTCATCTTGTTCGAATGTTATCTCATGATTGGTAACGAGATTTTTGATGAATTTTATTTCTATTGATAAGTTCAGCGAGTCTAGTTTCCAGAAAATCTGGCCTCGAAAGTTTTTAAGGTCGGGAAGTCATTCAAATGTTGGTTACACTAAAAGTTGTCAAATCAGTAAATACAGGTCAAATTTAGGTCATGTTTGTGAGGATAAAACCTATACTTAAAAGTGGAATTAAGCTTAGTCCTTCCACAGTAGTTAAGTTCCATATGTCTATGGATAATCCTATAAAAATTAGCCTCTGAAAGCATGTCTAAATATGGTAGTTAGAGTGATATATTTTGGTGTGCAATCAAGATCCAATTATGACAGTTGTTGAATTTTGATTTTGTATTAAGGTATTTACAACAATGTAAGTAATACTTGAAATCACCCAAGGGTAAGTTAATATACTTCGTACATAAACATTGTGATTTTTGGTTACTTTTGAAGTCATTAGTAAGGGTTTTGGGTACGTAAAGAGACACTAAAATTCTGTAATTCTGAGTTAATTGTAATAGCCTAGGCGTAAAGTTAGTAAGTATGGTTAATGGTTGGCATAGGTGTCGGGGTGACCCCAGAAGGTTAACTAAACCCTTAGACATGCATCATATTTGTGTTACAAAATGGAACTAAGCTTTTAGCTTTGGTTCGCGCGTGTAATCCGTGTTTATATTCATTTGTATAGTTTGCGTGTAGAGATTTGGAAGCCTCTGTTTGGAGTATCCAAAGTTGAGTTTCGTAGTCCCTTTTTTTACTATGTTTTCTTAAGGATGAATGATGCAAAAAATATGTTTCAAATGTTTTGGATTATGTGATTAAATGTTCAATTTACACATGGACATTTAAGTAGCTATTATATGTTATATTGATGCTTGTTGTATGATGTTGTCATTGTCTTGTCACTCTACTTTGTGGGTAAGAGGTTTCGCCTATTTTGTGTGGGTATGAACCTGTGCGGATACGGTACCAAGAGTCTGGGATTGGGGATAGCATTCCTCTCCATGACTATATTTTATGGTTTGAATCGGGGGACACGTTCCGTCCCAATGGTGATTGTTGGTTGCATGAATGCTAGCATGTATAATAGCCAGCTTAATTGTCCTGCCATGTTTTGTTTTTTTATAATCACAGTAATTGATTTAAATCTTTTGCATTGTTGTCGTAAAACCTATGACTCTCACCAACCATTGTATTGACGTTTTAAGCATCATTTTCAGGTGAACGTTATGAAGGTGTTGAAGTTAGTAAAAGTGGCTAGAGAGACCATTAGGCTGGCATTGAAAGTTCTCATTTGATTTCGTTTCATAATTGTTTGTATGAATTCTTGAATGTTATTAGTTTTATTAGGTTTGTGAGACATTGTCTTTGTATTGATGAGACCTCTTTTTCATTAATACAAGACGTCGTTCCTTTGTTTTCGGTATTGTCATGACACATTGTGTCTTTTATTTTTAGTTATACATGTAGTGATTATCTATTGTTGACACCATTGTGTTGTGATGATATCCATGATGTTACGTCTCATGTTTCCGCCTTGGCGGGGTGTGACATTACAAGCCACTTAATAATATTATACTTAAAATCGATTTTTTATGGGTAAAAGGTTTTACCACGGTAAATATATTAACCAAAAAACGTGAAGTACAAATGGAATGTAACTGAGGTACCATATTAACCCCAAGCTAAATAGCTTGATAAACTAGTGTGTATGACTGGCCATAACCACAAAACAACCTAGCTAGCTACATAAATAACGTTAAAAATCGATTTTGGGGTGTTACACTTGATGTATAGTGATCACGACCTCAGTGGTGGCTCAAGGGTAAAGCAAGTGAAGCTAGGGCTTTAGGCCCCAAATTTTTTAAGGCCCCAAATTTTCTAGGATCATGTGTATGTATAAAGTCAGTTACATGTTTTTCTTGCCGTCATCTTTAAAGATTCGATTATTCATGGCCCCAATAAGCCGATATATGTTGAATAATCAAAGTTTTGGGTCTCTTTTGTTTG
>BQNB010046457.1:5553-43683 GCA_026074375.1 Tanacetum coccineum
AAAATATTAAGTCGAACAAAGAAGTCTCGGTCATTTAATTAGAAAGTCACGGCCATTATTAAATATATGTTGTAATAGGCTAGTCGGGATTACGGGATCGTGATTTAAACTAATATTGTATGTGTTTCGGGCCAAACGCCCAACCAAAGCCGAGCTCGACCTATGACCATAAACCCTAGGTGTCACCTTGCATGGTGCACACCTATAAATACCCCTCTCCATCATATAGAGAGGGTGTCGATTGCTTCACTTGTTTTATGAGTTTATGCAATTCACCATCCTTCCTTTCTCTCTCTAATTTCTATAATACTTTCTCTCTCTAATTTCTATACTACTTTCTCTCTCTAAATTTCTATAATCCATCTCTCTCTCTATTTTCTATGAAGTGATAAGTGATATGTAAGGTAAGTATTGGGATAACATCCATCTCTATTTTCTAAATTGTTGATGTCCCTACTCAAGCTGTTTGTTTGGAAGAAAAAAATAAAGACTATTTTATCTTGCGAGGTTTACATATCTGAGTTTCAGGATGTTGTAAGGTTTGTTAAGAGTGAACCTTGCTACATGTAGTAGACAATAGTACGTCATGGAAATAAGCCTTTAACCGAAAAACTTAAAATTTCAGGATGTCAAAGGACCTTTCTGCAATTATACCAACTCTTGATGTTGTCAAGGGTGCTTTGTCTGTGGCGAAGTCCTGGTTAACAAAGTCTAAGCCAATTTTAGTATCTGATCTCAGTATGATGCCGGTTTCAAATTCTTTGCTTAGAGTTGACACACTGAAGGTTTAAACGTCAACGATTTGTTCTTTAATTTAGATACCTTTATACGAGTTTCTCACATCATCAATGTTATTTTCTTTCAACTATCAGTCACCATTGGGATTATGCTTGCTTATTGCTGGGACTTTTTGTAAATTGGAGAATACTAGCAACTTTGGGTAATCCTCGAGAACACTCTTCAGGTATGCTCATTTCTGTCATGAAAATCGGGGATAGAGTAGTTTGGAAGTAACTAATAAAACGACATTTAGTATCGTTTTCTATGTTATATATAAAATAAGTCACGTTACTAGAAAGAGATTTGTATTATACCAAAAATGGCCCTTAAATGATTAAATTGTGCAATTTATGCTTGTATATTGTTTGTTTTGTCATTTGTGATGTATAGGTACGGATATTGCAAAAATCACAAGAAAACGGTCAAAAGCGGGCAAACACGAACACGGGAACGGATAGAGTGCACAAGAGCTGGAAGTTTCTAGCAAAGGTCAACAAAGTCAACCTTGGTCAAACAATGGTCATCCCACAAAAAGACAAAATCTTCAAAATACCCAAATAACCCTTAATGTTAAACCATTTTCACCAAAAGCCCTTAAATTCATAACACCGTTAGTACTTTGTTAATAAAAGACTAACGGTCGTTAGCCTTAATCTATAAACCCTTTACCAATTCACCAAGTCCATTAACCCTTCACCCGGCCTAATTCTTTTATAAATGAAAAGCCCAAGTCAACACCCAATAACCCTCAGTCAAACATAAACGTATAAAATTGGGGGGCGGGAAAAACAGTTTTACTATTCACCATCTCCCTCATTTCACCCTTCTCATTTTAACTTAATTAAAATACAATTAACCCTCCCAAGCTCAAATTGACATAGCCACAAGAAGATGCTAATACCAAGCTCCTTGTCAGCATCAAAGACGTCACAAGAGGCTCATGATTGGTCAATTAGGTCAAGGAATGACACGGTGGACTCAAAAGAAACACACCTTGATAGGAAATTTACACTAAAAACAAGCCAAAAGAAGCACAAGGCCTCTGACACAAGGATTGCCACGTTGGCAATCCGTGTGATCACATTTTTAATCTAACGACTAAGACAAGGGATCCAATGATTGGCAATGATTGAAAGGTCAAGATCAGAGCAAGCATGAGCGTGTGTTGAAGACTAGAAGCTTCTCTCAAACCTATAAATACAAGACCTCCTTCACTCACATTATCATTTAGCTTAATTTAGGAGTAGTGTAAAAATAGCTTTAGCTTATTGTAATTTTCTAGTTTATAGTCAATTAAGTCTTTGTAATCTTTGTTTAAAAGCATTGTAATTCATATTTCATTAATAAAATTTAAAGTTACTTTTAATTTTGTGTTGGATTCAGTTTACTTTAAAAGCAAAATGGTTTAATAAGCTCTCAACTATTCTTTTAAGCTCTTAATAAGCTATTATTTACACTACATAAGCTAGCAACATTCTCATCAAAGCTCTTAAAGCTTAATGAGCTTATTGACCCTTAATTCCATTCTATAAATCACCTCAGCTTATTAATGAAGGGAATCCAGTAATGGAAGGGCTTCTAGGACCATACCAGCTTATCATTTGATAAGCTGGAGCTTGTTGATAGCTCAAAAGAGCATTTATAAGCCTTGTTTTGTGCAAAGGCAGTTGTAAGTCCTCTCTTTACATTTTGTAGCTTAAAATTGCATTTTAGCTTATTACTGTTTAATAATAGCTTATTTCTGTTTAGATTAGCTTATTTGATGATTAATATAGTTGTTAGATGCTCAATATGTTTGCTTGTTAGTTTAAGATCTTAGTTTGCACTTATTTGTCTTAAAACAGTTAAAAACCAAAAATATTAGCATAGCTTAGTTGCTTATTGTCTCTGCTTATTTACTTATTGATAATTGTTCATCATGTCTGTTTTAAGCTAATTACTATCTGGTATTTCTATTTTGAGCTAAATTTCTAAGTTTCATAAGCATAAATATGGTTTTGAATATTATAAAGGGGTGTTTGGCATTAGACAGCACTAACTTTAGTTAGTGCTGTCAAAGGCTATTAAGTCCTTTATTTTGAACTCAAAACTATTATAGAGGTTTATGAGGTTAGGATTTGAAGTTTTGAATATAGTTTATCATGTTAGATATTTGGTTTAGCTCTAGTGGTTAAGTTCTGTTAGCACAGATCAAGTAGCATAATCATTTTAAGCTCAATAGGTTTCTAGTTGTTTTCATTGCATGATTTGTTCTCTTATTAGTGTTTTAAAGAAGTAGAGTCCAAGCCTTAAGCCTGCACTTGTTGAATTTGGATTTGGTTCATATTTTGTGCAAACTACATCAGATAAGGAAAATAGACAAACAACACTTTTCAATCTCAAATTTCAGAGGGTAGAAATAGTTAATAGGATTTGATTTTCAGAACACAAGTAGATCTTAGGTCATATTCAATATGTTTTAGCTTATTTTGATTTAAAAAGTTCATTTAGTAATCTGTTTTTAAGCTTAAAATTAACAATTTGTCTTTTGAAAAACCAAAAGTAAAATCAGTTCCTACTAAGTTAATAAGCAGTTTTCCATTAGCTTTTTCTTTGATCAATTAGATTTCAAAATGTTGATTTTCAAACTTTGTTTTAAAAGCTGATTTAAATAGTCTTTTGGATTAGCTTTCTATAAATACAAGTCTCTTTGCCACAAGGATCCATTTGCTTATTTGAAATTAAGCTTAAAATTGCCTTCAGGGATTGTTTAGTTAACAGTTTTCATCAAGTGCTTATTTGAGAATTTTAGCTTATAGCTTTAGTTTACTAGCTTAAATCTTGCTTAAAATTGTTAGTTAAGGTAGTTTTAAGCAGTTTGTAGCTTATTAGGTCCAGGATTTAATTTTTGAGTCTTTTCATAGAAAAACCAAAAACAAAGTTAAATAGCAAGTAGCTTTTTCATTGAGTCTTTTCATAGCTTATTTAGATTTCAAACTCCTTTTTTATTAACGTTTTAGATAGAGCTTAGACTAAGCTTTCCATAGGTATAAGCTAGATTTTCATAAGGTTCCATTAGAGTGCTTAAAAATAAGCTCAAAGTTACTAGTTTAGACTATTTAGTTTAGATTAAGTGCTTATTTGATTTTTGGTTGCTTTTAGTTCGTTGCTTATTTCCAGCTTATTAGGGTAGTCATAGATTGCTTATAGCTTATTAAATCTTAGTTTTAGCTTATCTTAGTTTGAGCTTATTAAGTTTTTTTTAAAAAGGTAAAAAAATGGTTAAGTATGTTCTGTCTTATTTTTAAGTTGTTTTCTAGCTTATTAGTGGTTTAGAAAAAAGTTGTTTTCACAAAAACAACTTAACTTATCTTTATCTGCTTAACAACTTTGCTTTTTAGGTTTTAACAAAAAAATAAAAAAAGGGAAGGAGGGAAATTGTGAGTGAGCAAGGCTCGAACTCACAACCTCGACCTCCCTCAACCCTTTCACAAAGCACATCCACACAAACATACAATCCACCAACCACTGCGCCCTTGGGACTTTTACGTCTCAAGGTGCATTTAAAAACCTTTTAACCCTTTTTTGAGTTTTAGTATTAATAAGCACTTCGAGTGCTTATTTGATTTTTCTCGACTTATTTAGTTTATCACTTTAGGATTTCTTATTTTTCCTGCATCCTGCTTATCATAAGCTATTTTTAGAATTTTTTTAGGATTTTAAGCTTAAAGTTTTATATTTTTCGTGAATTAATTTTGTTAAAAACTTTAAAAAATTATAAAAAATAGAAAAATAATCAAAAAAATAATTTTTTTTATAAAATTTTCTTTTATCATATTCTAGGCTTATGTTGAAATTTACTTCCGTAGGGTTAATATTTTGAAAATTTACTTTTTAAAGAACGGGATTCGATCTCCGTTCTCGTTTTCTTCGTTTTTAAGCTTAAATCACTCTCGTTTTAGAATTTACTTAGCATTTTATTTTTAATAGTCCCATTTAGGTAGAAAAGTTTAGAAATCATGTTAGGGATTAATTTTAGTTCAATTGCTTATTTGTCACGTTTTTTAAATCCCGTTAACGTTTTTTCGTAGTTAGCTTTAATTGTGCTTTTGTTTGTTCTCTATTAGGATTTTAGAAAACAATCATCTTTGAACCAATTCAAGTAATTGTCCAAAAAATAAACGAGGTCTCAATTTCATAAGTCATTGGGAAAACGGCCCGGTTAAACGTGTAGTATTTTTGTAAGATTTTTCCTACTACCTTTGTCCTCAAGGGTAATTTTGGATTTATTAACATGGATATATTAACGTATTTATAATATTAAAACATCAGAGGAGGTGTTATGATTTCACCGACGAACTCATGTTGGAGAGGATCATTTCTAGGAGAGAAAACTGTCAAAGTATCATGATTGAGAGGTGATTCAGGAAGATAAGATTTGGCATCAAAATGATCATTCTTCGGAATAGAATCGAGGACTTTATTATGAATTGGATTAAACTCACTAGAAATGATTTCCTCGTCAAGATCAAAAAGAGGGTTCGAATAAGTTATAAAACTCATTTCGTGAGTAACCTCCTCATGACTTGACTCGTCATTACTAGAAGCAGAATCGTCGAAAAGAGGATTGGAAAACGTCGAAAAATTAATTGTTTAAGAATCGGGCACATTACACTCACATTCATCTCCCGGTGGAGGTAAGCAAACTAGAGAAGGTCCCGTGGTAACCTTTCTGGATTTAGGAAACCAAATGTGTAATTCCTAGTGAAAAATTTGTTGATGGATCACGGTTAAGCAACAATTCAATTTCTCTAAGTTCGGCTTCAACATCAACATCCTCATTTCCCGGTGGAAATGGGTCAAGAAGAGCGAGTTCATCGGCGAACTCCTCAAGAAGAGAATCGCTAGTCTCAAAAGATGTGAGACTAGGACGAGAGTCAGAAAACGGAGTGGTACTGCCACTTGAAAAATGATTTGATTTCTTCAATCTTAAAACTTCTCCAAAACTATCCTCAATGAAATTAATCATTTTAATCGACTCTTTTGCATGCTTTTGAGGATGCTTATCGACATGAAAAATTAATCGTTCATCCCCGTCCCTTAAAATAAGTTCTCCTTCGTACACATCAATTAAAGCACGGCTGGTCCTCAAAAAGGATCTCCCAAGTATGAGAGGAACTCGAGGATCGGCTTCAAAATCAACAACAACAAAATCGGTAGGAAAGTGCAAACACCAACTTTGACAAAAACATCCTTCGCGACTCCTTTAGACGATTAATGGTCGATCCGCTATTCTAAAGTCCATTCGCATTTGGTGTAAGTTCGGAGTAGGGAAAGCCTTTCCAAATGGAAAGGCATACGATTGTAATAGCTCGCAGCCAAGATCGGCCAGGCGTGACATACATCCAGATTCCGGGAAATTAATGGAATAATAAATTGCCGATCTCCAAGCTTTGTCGTGAAGCTTTTTTTGAGAAGCATCGCCGAGCAATTTCTCGTTCAAACTGTATCTTAGCTAACTCAAAAAACTTTTCCTTATTCATGAGCAAACTCTTAATCGTAGGAGCAAATCTTGGCATCAAAAGTAAAGCATCCGCGAAGCTAATGTCGAAGCGCAAATCTTGAAAGATTTGAAAGATCTTCTCCATTTGATTCGAAGCTTTGTCACGGGATTTTTGATCATTATGTCGCGAAGGATATGGAATATTTGGCTTAGGTAAAGTCTTCGGAACATCGGGTTCCGAAATCGGAATAGGGTTAACCGGAGGTGGGATGTGAGCGGTACTTCCTTGGAAATTTGTTTGCTCTTTATCCGTTGTCTCCTCGGTTTCTCGTTCCACTACCTTTTTAGGAGAAGGATTAGTAGGAATCGAGGGTCCCTCGTAAGCAACACCACTTCGAGTAGTGATCGCTTTCATCTCACCCTTCGGGTTTGAAATGGTATTACTCGGAAGAGTACCCGAAGTTGAGGCTTGGTTTTGAAAGAATCCACTTAACATATTTTGCAAGTTAGTTTGAAAAACATTTTGTTGATTCATCAAGACGGCTTGTTGAGTCTTCATCGTGTTTTGAATTTCATTCTTAAAGTCTCCTTTCAACGAGTTGATTTGATTTTGCATGTTTCTCATCATTTGATCATTAGTTCTCTTGTAACTTGAAAACTCATTTGAAAACTCTTGTTGAACTTGATTATTAGGAACTTGAAAAGGTTGATTTTGAAATCCTTGATTTTGAAAATTTGGAGCATAAATTTTGAAGCTTGAAAACCTTTGATTTCCATGGAAAATTACCTTCCCCGATTAAAAATTATCCCTAGACCATGATTTTTTGATTATACCTATTTTGACCATTGTTTTAAACCGGAGCAAAACCGGGTGGTGCCATTTGGTTACTAACACGATTTGGAGGGTTAACTTGATTGTAAGAACCCGTTGCCGCACAAACACTAGATTGATTGTTATCCGTATATTGAGGACACTGTACATCATGAGGCCCACTACAAGTAACACATAATTCCTCAACCGCTTTAATCGGAGCGGGAGTGAGAACTTTTTTAGAAACAATCTCGACTAAGGTCGAAAGTTGATCCACAAGCTTATCAATTCTTTCATCCGTTTTACTAACACTTTCCCTAGAAGTCGTATTCATCCTAGAAACATTTGATTTATAACGTAAAATAACGAACTTTTATTATTCTCATTGTTTTCAAAGCCTCTCTAGTCGTCTTAAACTCAAAAGATAGTCCACCCGCTGCGGCATTTAAGGAGTCTTGATATTCTCGTTTAAACCGTTATAGAATGTATCAACTTGAGTTAACTTCGTAAATCCGTGGTGGGGACAAGCTCTAAAGCCTTTCCTTAAATCGAAATCCCAAGCTTTCCACTAAAAGTCCTTCCTCGAATTTTTGTTAAAACGAGAAATTTCATTCCTTTAAGTGAGTGGTTTTCGAAGGAGAGAAAAATTGATTTCAGCAAATTTGGTTAACGAGATCCTCCCAAAACAAGATATAATTAGGTGTATCTTTCTCGAACCAAACTTTAGCGTCGCCCTCCCCTCCGATTGAAGTATGGAAACAATCATTAGCTTTAATTACACATCGTTTGGCACATCTCTAAACCGTAAAGTCGAGGTCATACTTTTATAACTATTAATATGAGCGGGGGAATTTTCCCTCTCATAACCTTGAAACGGGCTAGCTTGAACTAGTTGTAACAAATTTGTTTTAATCTCAAAATGATCCGCATTAATTTCTGGTAAAACGAAGCTTTCTCCATAAAAAAACACCTTCCGTGGGTGCACGAGTAGCTCTTCCCATGGTACGATCCGCCTTTGGTGCCAAACTTCAAACGATAGTACGAAGCTCGGGTTCGACTATGTTTGGAGCACGTCCTCTATTTCGACGTCTCGAAATGGTTACGGGCTAAACTTGGAAAATTATGGATTTTTATGCGCATCTCTAAAAAAAAAATCAAACGCAATAAAAGAGAGAAAAATATATTATTTATATATATAATAATATATATTTTTGTTTGTCACCGAATAATCAAACAAACTTAGGTAACTCCCTGTACGATAAAATTGCAAACGGGAGAACTAGTGGAGCGAATCGCCTTAAAAACGTTTATCCCTTCGGGTCGTAGTTCCGTGGAACAACCCTCCTAATAGCTTATTTCACAAAAATGGTGCTCCCTTTTTTCGTAAGTGTACACAAGACGGTAAATTTTTGAATCTTAAGTTCGGGAACTTATTGATGAAATATTCACAAATTCTCTAGTAAGAGAATTAATTGATGTTATTTTAGTAGTAAGAGAACAAAAAATAAAATCGGAAAAATCCGAAATAGCAAATATATTTTGTCCTTTTTGTATTTATTTCACTTCTACTTATATAAAAAGCAAAGAAAAAATTTTTACTTTTATATCTTATGAAATTTTTTTATTTTTGATTTTTTTTCAAAAGCGTAACTTTCGAAGACGAAAGGTTCTTCAAATCATGATTGACAAATTCAAACGAAGGAATCATAATCACAAGTCCCCCAGCATCAGGCGCCAAAAAAATTTTGATACGAAGATAGTATATATATAAAAAATACCAAAGTTATAGAAAATTCCAAAACTACCATTGAGGACAAAGGTAGTAGGAAAAATCTTACAAAAATACTACACGTTTAACCGGTAAGTGATTACCGGGTCGTTTTCCCAAAGACTTATGAAATTGAGACCTCGTTTGTTATTTGGACAATGACTTGAATGGTTCGAAAATGATTGTTTTCTAAAATCTTAATAGAGAGCAAATAGAACCCAATTAAAGCTAACTACGAAAAACGTTAACTGGATTAAGAAAAAGAAAACGCGACAAATAAGCAATTGAACTAAAATTAAACCCTAAATGCTTTTCTAAACTTTTTTCTAATCCTAAATGACTATTTAAAAGAAAATGCTAAGGAAATTCTAAAACGAGGGTAATTTAAGTTTAAAAACGAAGAAAACAAGAATGGGAATGAAATCCCGTTCTTTAAAAAATGAACTTCCAAAATATTAACCCTACGAAAGTAAATTTCAACCTAAACCTAGAATATGATAAAAGAAAATTTTATAAAAAAGAAAATTATTTTTTTTGATTATTTTTCTATTTTTTATGATTTTTTAAAGTTTTTAACAAAATTAATTCACGAAAAATATAAAACTTTAACTAAAAACTCTAAGAAAATTCTTAAAAATTACTTAAGTTATAAAGATTGTATGAAAAATAAATCCTACGAATAAGCTAAAAAGAATAAGCCAGGAAAAAGAAAATAAGCACTCGAAGTGCTTATTTTATAAAGAGCTCAAAAAGTTGTTAAAAGATTTAATAGTGCAACTCAGGACGTAAAAGTCCCAAGGGCACGTTGGTTAGTGGTGTGTGTGTGTTGAGTCTTATAAAGGTTGAGGAGGGTTGCGGTTGTGGGTTCGAGTCCTGCTCACCCACAATTTCCCCTCTTCCCTTTTTTTAATTTTTTTGCAAAAACTTTGAAAAGCAAAGTTATAAAACATAGAAAAGCTAACAACTTTAATGAAAACAATTTTAAAAAAAATCAAAATTTAAGCTAAAAACAGCTTTTTAAACAGACAGAGAGCTTAATTAAGCTTTTATTAAAACTTGATAAGCTAAAAACGGGTATAAGCTAAAGCTAGAACTAAATAAGCTATCACTAACTTAAAATAAACCTAATAAGCTACTCTAAGCTAGAAATGAACAAAAAGCACAAGCCATAAGCTGAAATTTAAATTAAGCACTTATTTAAAAGCTGCATACCAAACAGGCCTTAAGGGCAACTTTAGGCTTAATTTTCTATAAGCAAACAGATCCTTATGACATTCTAGCTTATATCATCTTAAACCTTGGCCAAAAAGTTATTTAAAACAACAAACAAAAGACATTTTGAAATTCAATTAAGCATTGAAAAAGCACAATGAAAAAGCACAATGAAAAAGCTACTTATGCTATTTTTGATGTTTTTGGATTTTTAAGAAAAATCAAAATAAGCTAAAAACGGAACTGAAAAAGCTGGCTTATTACACTAAAAAGAGGACCTATAATACTACTTAAAACATTAGTTGAAAAACATTTTGAAATCCAATTGATCAAAGAAAAAGCTAATGGAAAACTGCTTATTAACTCAGTAGGAACTGATTTTACTTTTTGTTTTTCAAAAGACAAATTGTTAATTTAAAGCTTAAAAACAGATTACTAAACGAACTTTTTAAATCAAAATAAGCTAAAACATATTGAATATGACCTAAGATCTACTTGTGTTTTGAAAATCAATTCGCCCGATTCGGAACACCTTGAGCTATTATAAGCGATCGTGGGACCACATTTTGTAAAGATCAATTTGATAATGTAATGCTACAGTATGGGTCATCATTGTCTTGCTACCGCTATCACCCTCAATGAGCGGTAAGTGGTGGTGTCCAATCCCGGTTACGATTCGTATTATAGAAAGGACGGTTGGAGAAAATTGTGCCTCATGGTCCAACAAACTAGATGATGCTTTATGGGCATTTCGTACCGCTTTTAAGACACCGATTGGTTGTATGCCTTACAAGTTAGTGTACGGAAAGTCTTTCCATTTACCTATCGAGTTAGAGCATAAAGCTATTGGGTTGCGGCTTTGAAACATGCTAATTTCGTTCTCAAACCGCGGTGCGGTCACCGGAAGCTTCAACTTAATGAAACTTAATGAGCTCGTGATCAAGGTTATGGAGAATTCTTTGTTAATAAGAGTGGACGAAGAAGCCTTTCACGACTCTAAGATCAATAACCGCATATTCATGTTGGTGATCGAGTTTTATTCTTTCAACTCTCGTCTAAAGATATTCGTGGAAGCTTAAAACTGTTGGTCGGGGAACTTTCTACCTTTCACCAACGTTTTTTCCTATACGAACCATCGAGTTATCTCACCCGATGGTCCAAATCTTTAAGGTGATCATGGGTCATCATGTAAGTATTACTTCGGAGGGGACTTACACCCAATGTAGTCCAGGGGTCTACAAAACTTTCTCCTAGGACGATAAATTCGGCGGATCAAGTCAGCTTTGTGAACTCGTTACCAAAAACAAAGCGCTTCGTGGGAGGCACCCCATGCTTATCCATCTATCTTCTTTCTTATTTCTAATGTGATGTGAGGAGGCTTGTACTCTTTCGATTCTTGTTGTTTGTACTTGTGATTTTTTGTAGGATTGACCCAAAATTTTTGAAGACTCTCGTGTTCGGTGTTTTGTCCCGGTCCACTCGAGCTTCCTAGCCTTTGCTTGCCATTAGTTTAGGGAAATCCGATATCCTAGATTATTATCGACTGACATTTATCTTTTAGCATACTTGATAAACGGCTTGAGATTTTTGTGATACTTTCTCCATGCTTAGGTTATGCATTCGACTCTTTGAGTTCTAGTATGGGGTTTTTTAAGTCTTAGACTAGGAAACATTGAGGACAATGTTTAATTTTAGTATGGGGTAGTATATCTTCGATTTATCTTACTACTATGACCGTTGTTCTACGTAACCCTGTTTTCCCACAAAAAATTTAAATTTTTAAATCTTAATATCTAGTTTATTGTTCATATATAAAAAAAATAATAATAAATAAATAGTTGACACGAATGTAGGTTTTCCGTTAGTGAGAATGAAAAGTGAATTTTGACCCGACCGATTTTATATCTTAGCTTTCTCCTTAACTTTATATAGATTGATTTTTGCTAATCTTTTATACAAGGAGCTATAAAACGCAAGTCTAGCTTGAAAAAAGTCAAGACTTTGCAAGTTCCCATAATTGATTTTAAATATGCAAAGTTCGATTTATTAGAGTTGAGATTGTTGTCAGTTTATGTGACTTGTTAAAGTGCCGATCTTAATTCGTTAGGCTAAGTATTCACGAGTTTCTTTATTAGAAATTTTAAATTGTGAAGAACAAGAGATGATAGAGTAGAGTATAAGTTTTGATGCTAAACATAAAATAGTTGGATTTCTTTAAGGCTCATAAAGGTTAATTGTGGCTTTTTGCTCCCATCAGCTTAATAAACGTTATATAATTGTTAAATAAATAAAGTTTCTTTGGTTTTTGCGATTCTTAGTTTAGATCACTTCGTAGAGATTCCCTCTGGTGAAAGTAAGGTACACATTAAGGTTTTGTCAGTGTTGTGGGGAAATAGACTCTTGGACCATGGTCGGCTCGCATACCGATGTGGCAGTTGTTAAAAGATCACAGGACTTGAAATTTGGCTATAATAATAATAATTATGAAATAAACCGAAGCCGAAATAAGACTTCTGGATCATGGTCAGCTCGCATACCAATGTGACAGTTGTTTAAAGGGTGGAGGTAATAGTAATAAAAACTGTGGGCTGATAAAAGTTTACTACCTCTTGCCGGCTCACAACCGATGTGGTAGTCTTCTAAATAAGGCACATAGTAATAATAATCCGAGACTGATAAAAGTTTGCTGCATCTTTCCGGCTCACAACCGATGTTGCAGCCTTCTAAAAGGTCGAGGAAATATTAACGAGGCTCGAAATATGTTTGAAGCTTCTTGCCGGCTCACAAAACCCGATTGTTTTGCAGCCTTCTAAAGGACCAAGGTTTTAATGTTGCAATAATAATAATAATAAAACCAAATTTCGACTCCGAGGTTATCTAAATAAAGCCTCCATCTCTGACTGCTATAGTTTGAGTTGTTTAGGATTAATAAAAAGGATAACCCCTAAATCATGCGAAATTTACCTTAATGTGGACCTTATTCTCACCACATCGTCTCTTTAGGAAAGGATTTCAAGCTATTAATGGTCTAAACCGGGTTTACTTTATTAATAAGGACATAATTTATTTGTCACCAATAATAATAAAATCCTTAGAGGAAATTAGGAATAAAGGAGGAAAAGTAAGTACACAATTAGTTTTTATGAGTAGTGTTAGCATCATAACTTGTATTTTACAATGATCTTGTTTTTAAGCTTGGCTTGGAGAGGTGAAAGTCGGAGACGATGAAATTATCTATTTGACACTTTTGTACTTTTGTTCGTGATCATATATGTTATCAATGAATAAATGGATGCAATACTTTATGTCACACAATGATAAGTTCTAAGTTTTAAATTTGGAAATTAAATTATAAAAAAAATAAAAAAATAAAAGGAAAAGTTTTTGAAATAATAGGGAAATGGGAGTGTTTTAAAGTTGTGTTTCTTAGTCTCCCCAACAAATTACAAGCATAATTTGCACAATTTAATCATTTAAGGGTCATTTTTGGTATAAAAAGTATATGTGATTTCTCACATATCAAAATTCCCCAAACTAAGTGATTGCCGTGTCCTCACGTAATGTTATATGCTTTAAAACCAAATACCTCAAAACCTCCCCAAACTAATCCTTTGAAAAGTAGCAATGTTATGTTATATTGCTTGTTTTGTCATTTGTGATGTGTAGGTACGGATATTGCAAAAAAAATCAAAAGAAAATGGTCAAAACCGGACAAACACGAACACGAGACGGATAAATTGCACAAGAGCCAAGAGATTCTAGCAAAGGTCAACAAAGTCAACCTTGGTAAACTATTGGTCAAGCCACAAAAAGACAAAACCCTCAAAATACCCAAATAACCCTTAATGTTAAATCAAATTTCATCAAAAACCCTAAATCACTAACACCGCTAGTCCTCTTTTATTAAGAAGCTAACGATCGTTATCCCTTAATTATAAAACCTTTTTACCTTTACCAAGCCTAAAAATTTCATCGGCCCAATCTCTTTTTATAAATCCTGAGCCCAAGTCAAACAACCCCATTCCCCGAGTCAAACACTAAAACAAATAAAATTAGGGGGCGGGAAAAATAGTTTTACTGTTAACCCGTCTTCCCCAATTCACGATCCTCGTAATTACCCTATTTAAATATAATTAACCCACTTCTAGAAGCTCGTCCATCATTTCCATCAAGATACCAAGTACCAAGTTCCACCTTAGCCTAAGAAGACGTCACCAAGAGCTTTGATTGGCCACTCCTGAAAAAGGAATGCCACACGGGCTACAAAGAAACACACCAAAAGGGAAATATTACACTGAAATCAATGTAAAAGAAGCAAGAGCTCTAAAGAGTTGGGATTGCCAGCTTGGCAATCCGTGTGCTTACATTCTCATCCAAGGGCTAAGAAGGGGCATCCAATGATTGCAAGGAATAAAGGGCCAAGATTAGAGTTCAAGAGGAGCGTGTGCAGAGGTCTAGATCCTTCTCTTCAGGCCTATAAATACAAGACCTCTCTCACTCATAAAGGATATCTAGCTTAATTTTTAGGAGTAGCTTAATTTAGCTTTTAGCTTGTAATTTTTAGCTTTGTTCTTTAAAATTCAATGTAATCTCTTTTCAAGTAATGTAATTAGCTTTTAGTCTTAATAAAATTCAGTTTTCATTTATAACTTGTTGAATTCAGTGATACTTTTCATTTAAGCTATTTTTGTTTAAATTGATCATAAGCTCCTTTTAAGCTCCCATAAGCTCCTCTTACTACTTCAGTTTGTTATCCTCAGTTAAGATTTTGAAAGCTTAACTGAGCTTTATTATACTCATTTCCTCCCCTAAATTTACCTAAGCTTTGGATAAGGATGATAAGCCAATTTAGGAAGGGCTTATTAGACCCCACCAGCTTGTTCTAAACAAGCTGGAGCTTGTTGATTTAAGCTCATTTGAGCATACACCTCTGTTTAGCTGAGGTGGAGGTATCATCTTCTTTTCCTTTGTTATAAACTTAGTTTAAATTTGCATTTTAGCTTAAACTGTTTGTTAGTAGCTTATTGTTGTTAACTTTAGCTTAAATTTGCTTATTATCTATGCTTAGTGCTTGTTTAGTTTAAATATTAGCTTAAATCTAAATCTACTTATGTTAGTTTAAAAACAGTTTGAAAAACCAAAAAGATTAACATACTTTGTAGTTTTGATTTTTTGGCTTAATTGTTTGCTTAAGTTTGCTTAATAGGTCTGTTTATAGCTTATGACTATCTGGTATTTTAACTTTGTGCATTAAATCTGAAATTCATAAGCTTAATATGGGCTTAAAGGATTTTAAGGGGTGTTTGGCTTATGGCAGTACTAACTAGAGTTAGTACTGTCCATAGTCTTTTGGTCCTTTGAATTAATTTCAAGCTTCATATTTAGGTTTATGAAGCTAGGATTTGAAGTTGTTGTTAGGTTAATTTAAGTTTTGATCTAGCTTGTGACAGTGGTTATAATCTTTTAGCATTAGTTTAGTCTAATATGGATTTTAAGCTATATGCATTTGTTTCTAGTGTTTAAGTTAGTATAGATTCAGGTTTTTAAGTTTGTGTAATTAGTTTAAAAGTTTTGGACATCTAGTGTCAAATGCACCAGCAGTTATATCAAGCCATACTGCCAATTTCTAGCTTAAGATTTAGTGGGGTAAAGTAGGAGTTAGGTCTTTTAGTTTTGAGCACAAGTAGTTGGTAGGCCATAATATATAGGTTAGGGCTTAATTTAGTTTAAAAAGCTTATTTGAATACCTGTTTTAAATCTGCAATTTAGCTTTTTGTCTTTTTATTTAATAACCAAAAGTAGAGTAAAATGAATTTTCAGCTTTTTCAACTAGCTCCAAGCCCAAACAATTCATCTCAATAGTACCATGGAGTCATGAGCTCCAAATTGTTGTGAAAGACATGGAATGCACCCAAACATAAGTCACCATATATCCTATATATCATAATGTCATAATCCATCTCGAAATTACAGAACAATCTAGGATGCCTTCCATATGCCCCTTAAACAAATAATAATCTTCATAATGCGCATATAATATCAAATGGGGGACGGCGTGAGAAATCACTCACTCACACATGAGTCATGCCAAAGGTGCATCAATGACACGGCCATGTTACCTTCATGGCTAGGAAACAAATAGTGGCTTGGGTCTCAAACTGAAGGGTTCAAAGCAAAGTCATATCAAAGTTCATTTCAAAGGGATCATAGCAAAGGTTCAATGCCAATGTTCAATTCAAGGTAGCAATAGCAGGTTAAAATAGAAATAATAACAGATCATATAAGAGAACCTTAGATAAAAGGCTTACGAGCAAATGTATCAAATACATAGAATTCAAAGATTTTTAAAGGGGGGTGAATAGAGAGGAATATGTCATGAGAAACCTTAACGATAAGGTCAGAATATCTGTACCTTATTCCGAAGCAAAGCAATAATCAAAGAAAACACCACAGGAAATCAAAATCACTCCCTCTTGACCGAACCTAAAGAAATGATAAATTCGAATTACAAACCATTCATTTAAGTTATACTTTCCATTTTTAGTAACTTTCCATTTTTAGTAACTTTCCATTTTTAGTAACTTTCCATTTTTAGTAATATTCATCATTTGAGATTCTATTAAGTATTTTGAATAGTTTAGGGACTTAATATGCCAACCTTACAAGTTTAGGGTTAAATATGACAACTTTCCATATTTTAGGGTTTAATATACAAAATCAACAATTTTCAAGGTTAAAAGTGTAAATATCAAAGTTTCACATTTTATTCAGATTATACCTTCCATTTTCTGTATTTACAAGTCAAACCCTTAATTTACACAATTTACATATTTAGCCCTTTTGTTTATTAATTATTTAAACAATATCTTTAATTATCCATAATTACAAAACAAGCCCTTATAGATTCAAATATGACAAAATCATACTTTATACATTAAAACTGACCAAACCTTCCACTTTCGAATTTACAATATTAGTCCATCTCTATTTATAATTTTAATTAATTTCTAATTATTATTATATGTAATTACCACTTTAATCCAAATTAATATCATATGACCTTTTATACCCCCCAACTTATGTTTTACAGAATATTGTAAATATTAATAACAGTCTAAATAGACACTTAGTTCAGAAATTACAAATCACGCTTATAACTTTTAATTCACAATTAGGCCTTACTAATTAATTCACCAAAACCCTAATTTAATTTTTCCAATCAAAACATAATTATATTCATTCATTGGCATTGAAATGCACCTTGGAAAAAATAGGCAAACCCAACCCTAATTTTTTTATCATTTTTTCTTTACTTTTTCCTTTTATTCGAAAATCGGCAAACCAAGAAAAATCCCCAATAATTATTCGAATCCTTCCTAAATTTTTTCAACAATTTATCTGAGTCATATACGATATAAACAACCTTAGAAAAATATAAAATCAATTGTATAAATAATTTTTTATGCCGATTTAATAATTAGCTAAAAATTAGGGTTTCAAACATGTTTTAATTATTTTGACCAAAATAACATGCATGATAATTTTTCTTAAGCATAGAACGAAAAAAATTTTTTTTAATTGATGGAAATGAGATACAAAATTCCTTTGGTGATTCTTGGTGATTTTTCGAATTATTGACACACGAATATGTTTTTCGAACCAAATAAATTCCCACGATCGAACCAAGCCTTAAACAATCTTTCCAATATTTTTCCCACGATCCTTGACCTTCAAAACACCTTAGAAAATTCGTGCTTGCCCTTGGAAAATTCTTATGCCGCCACTTTTAGTTTTTAGGGTTTTCGGGATTTTTGTTTTTAGGATTTAACAAAATGAAATGTATAAAAGATATACATAGAGATTTTGGCCGAGTTATGGGCTTTCAAAAAGAGGTTAAATCAGATTATAAAACTTGCATAATTATTTTGTCATTATCCATATTTATTTTATATTTAATTTGTAAAGTATAATTAAATAAATACATATTATTTCGGCATAATTATATATATATAATTATTAATTATTTTTCTTGTATAACATAATGTATTTTAATCTTACATAATTTTCATAATTGTCACATGTTGCATTTTTATAATTTCTAACATTTAAATGAATTTTATTTAAGCTTTTATGGAATTTTCTTGCATTAGGGGTATTTTGGTAATTTTACACTTGTTGAGATTTTTAGGTTTAACAACTTCTTCCCCTCTAAAAAAAAAAATTTCATCCTCGAAAATTGTAATGAACCGGAATGAAAACGAAATGAGAATGAAATTGAAAACATACCGAACTAGACAAAAGAAATGAGAATTAACTAGTTCGCATAGACTCTTCGGTTCTCCATGTAGCTCAAATCTCTGGGTGATTTCTTCCAAAGAATTACAATGGAATAAATTGCTTTCTCATGATCTCTCATTTGACGATCCAGAATGGATTCAGGTTCCTCGGACAAGGAATTTTCAGGATGAATCTGATCAAAGGATAAGATGCGACATGCAATGGATGATAATGGTGTCCCCTCAAAAGAGATACATGAAAGACATCGTGAACGTGACGATACACTGAGGGGGAAGTGCAGACGATACGAAACCGCTCGAATACGTTCCAAAAATCTAAATGGAACCGTTGATCGAGACTGTGTTGCCCTTGATTCCCAAAACGTTTAACTCCTCTGAACGGCGAAACTTTCAGAAATACGCGATCTCCAACTTGAAACTCTAAGTCACGTCGATGCTTATCAGCATAACTCTTCTGTCGCGATCTAGCCTCTTTCAATTTCTCCTTAGCAACAGCCACTTTCTCATTAGTAATCTCGATGAGCTCCGGACCTTCAATCAAACGTTCACCTACTTCATCCCAACAAATAGGTGCTCGACATTTTCTACCATACAAAAGTTCAAAAGGTGCTGCCTTGATGCTAGCATGCCAACTATTGTTGTAGGCAAACTCCACCAAGCACAAATATTCATCCCAACTACCTGTCCATTCCAAAGCACAAGCCCTCAACATATCTTCCAAAGTCTGAATGTCTCTTGACTGGACCATCTGTTTAAAGGATGATAATGCTGTATAAACTTAAGACGAGTTCCCAAGCTTTCTGTAATCCTTTCAAAAACGTGACGTAAACTTCGGATCTCTGTCGGGACGCAATAGAATGTTGGTGTTACCATGCAGTCTAACGATTTCCTGTCGGAATATCTCGCCAACATTACTAAATACCATAGTTCTTCCGAATGGGTTATGAAATGAGCAGATTGGTTAGCCCGATCAACAACCCCAAATCGCTTATGTCCTTTTCTGTGTAGTAGGCAATCCAGTACCGAAATCCATGGAAATTCATCCATTTCCACACAGGGAATCTCCAACGCTGTAACAAAAACACTAGCCCTCTGATGTTCAATTATTGGACCTGCTGATCAAGTTATTACATTTGGATACAATCGTAGCTCATCTTGCTTCATTGCCGTTCCACCAAAAGTACTGTTTCAAATCTCTGTACATTTTGGATGAACTGGATGAATAGTAAATGGGAACTATGAAGCTTCTGTCATAACCTTCTCGCGTAGTGCTGATCATTTGGAACACATAGCCTATCTTCAAACCATACAACACCATCATCATCAACACTGAATTTAGTATGTTTACCATCTTCAACATTCTGCACAATAGCCCACAACTCACCGTCGTCCCTTTAAGCTTATTTGATCTGTAGCATGAGCGTTCAGACTCTTCCTCACTACTCGCCCAAAGCCACCGAACCTCGCTATACAAGCTCAAACATCCAAAAGCTCTTAAATCATGAAGGATTTTTGGAATCAAAACAAATATCATCTAGATTTTCGACTAAGTGCGTCGGTAACTCACATTAGCCTTGCCCGGATGGATACTAGGATGTTTGTGTCATAATCTTTCAAAGTTCCAACCATCTTCTCTGTCTCATGTTAAGTTTCTCGCTGAGTAAAAATATATTTGAGACTCTTATGATCTGTAAAAATATCACAAGCTTCACCATACAGATAGTGTCTCCAGATCTTCAATGCAAAAACCACGGCAGCTAACTCAAGATCATGGGTTGGATAATTTACTTCATAAGGCTTCAGTTGCCTTGAAGCGTAGGCGATCACCTTCCCATGTTGTATCAAAACACAACCCAAACCTTTCTCTTTTTTTTTTTTAGATGATCATGTTTATTTGAAAACCACCGGAAACCTGATGGAAGAGTCAATATCGGAGCAGACACCAATCTCCGTTTCCAATTCTTCAAAAATCTCCTGTCGCTTATCCGTCTACACAAACTTCTCACACTTCTCATCAGCTGGGTAGAGGTAAGCTAATAGGGAGGAAAACCTCTACAAAAACGTCGATAATAGCTGGGCAAAGCCCAAAAAAACTTCTCACTAGTACCGTAGTAGGTCTGGCAATTTGGTGATAGTGCTTCTACTTTGATGGATCCATAATGATGCCATTGCAGATACAATTTGGACAAGAAAAGTGACTTGCTGTAACCAGAAATATCGCCACTTCGTTAAACTTCGCATAAAAACTTCTTTTTGTATAAGAATCTCCAACACAATCCGTAGCATGTTGCTCATGCTCGTCTTCAGACTTGGAGTTCAAACGAGGATGTCGTCGATGTAAACAATAACGAACTTATCAGGTACTCGTGGGAAAATACGGCTTTCATCAAAATCCATAACACGGCAGGAGCATAGCTCAGACCGAGGGCATAACCAAGAACTCGTACGTGGCCAAACGCGTACGAAAAGCATTCTTAGACATATCTGCTCTCTTCCACGAAGTTGGTGATAACCAGATCGCAGATCAATCTTAGAAAAATATTTGGCCCCTTGCAGTTGGTCAGACAAATCGTCGATTCGCAGAAGAGGATAGCGGTAACGAATCGTAATACGGTTGAGTTCGCGGTAATTAATACACAAGCGCATGCTCCCATCTTTCTTCTTAACAAATAAGACCGGTGCACCCCATCGGCGAAACACTGGGTCTTAATAAAGGCCATTCTCCAACATCTCCTGTAAATGTACCTTAACTCCTTCAATTCAACTAGGTGCCATACGATCGGAGCCTTTGAGATAGGTTTCAGCACCGGGAATTAAACTCAATGCAAATGCAATTTTTCTCTCTAGCCGGAGGAAGTCCAGGAGTTCATCGGGAAAAAACATCAGCGATTTCACGAACAACAGAAAGATTTTCTAATATTAGGACTCTCCAATGATGTGTCCATAACAGAAGCCCACAGAAAACTTGGCACCATGAGAAATCAAAGGTACATGCCTTTCATAGCAGAGAGATGGGCTTAACGACTTAAGCGGTGAGGAACCATGATAAACAAATTCAGGGTTGGCGAAATGTTACCCAAAAGATACAGTCTAGCCATAGCATTCAAATGGTTTGCTCGATGAGAAGCCAAACAATCCATGCCAAGTATCAATCATAGTCAAACATATGGATAGGAAGTAAATTCGCAGGACGAACACGATCATCAAAACGTATAGGGAGTTAACATATTCATGGTCAATAAGCATATGGTTTTTCATTGGGGTTGAAATGATTACACGTTCAATTAATGGTGTAGGAGTCATTTTAAGTTTCTTAGCAAAAGTGGTAGATATAATAGAATGTGTTGCCCCAGTATCAAATAAAACAAAGACAGTACGATCATCAATGTAGAGATTACCGGTAATAGTACCTGAAGTCTTAGCCGCCTGATCACGAGTCGTAGCATAAACGATCGAGAAAATGATTAGCAAACGAAAACAAGATAGGTTACGGAAGAGAGTTGCCGCAGAAGGAAACGTAATGTCTACCCATCCTCACAGGTCATAGCCTAAGCTCTAGGTCATAAGAACCTTGTCATGATTAACTGGCTCTTATAACTTATATTTGTAACGCCCCGACCCAAAAGGTAGAAGTCATTCAAATTGGTGTGGACATCATACATTTCATAATCATAACCACAAGCATAAACAGCGGAAAGTCTTAAATAAATAACCAAAGGAAATAAGTCAACACGACTTAAGGTATATAAGTTCTTAAGGACAGACATATCCAACCGAAATAACTGAAATAACGAATGTCTTGAAAAGAAACAATTCATATATCAAAAACTAGATCTCTAGCGGTCAAGTCCACCACTCAGCATCATAATCTGAAAGAAACCCCAGCTCCTTAGCTTAGATACCTGCGCAGGAATAAAATGAAAGTGCGGGTGAAGCTACATAGCCAGTGAACAGATATATATAATCGAACGCAAAAGATAACGGAAATCAAAGGATACAATACAAGGCAAAGGATTTCACCAGACATGATCATGGAATACAATTTAAGGTAAGGGACATCAGAATGTCAATTCATAGTGTAAGGGTAAGATGAATTCAGAAAATCGTATCAAGTCCATTACCAAGCCCAACAATTCATATCATAGTTAACCATGGTAGTCATGAGCTCAAATTGTTGTGAAAGTCGTGGCAATGCATCCCAAACATCAGTCACCACAATATCCATTTTCATAATGCAGAAACCATCGAATACAAACAATCTAGGATCATCCATACGCCCCTTAAATAAAATAATAATCTCATATGCGCATATAATATCAAATGGGGGACGGCGTGAGAATTTCATCACATAACAATGAGTCATGCCCAAAAGGTGCATCAATGACACGGCCATGTTACCTTCATGGCTAGGAAACAAATAGTGGCTTGGGTCTCAAACTGAAGGGTTCAAAGCAAAGTCATATCAAAGTTCATTTCAAAGGGATCATAGCAAAGGTTCAATGTCAAAGGTTCAGATATCAAAGGTAGCATAGCAGGGTTCAAATAGAACATAATAACAGATCATATAAGAGAGCCAAGATAAAAGGTCCTCGCCCCCCCAAATGTTGCAAATCACATAAGAAAATCAAAGATAGAGAGGAAATATGTCATGAAAGAAACCTTAACGATAAGGTCAGAATATGTGTTCTTATGTCCGATGACAAAGCAATAATCAAAGAAAAAACAAACAGGAAATCAAAAATCACTCCCTCTTGACCGAACCTAAAGAAATGATAAATTCGAATTACAAACCATTCATTTAAGTTATACTTTCCATTTTTAGTAACTTTCCATTTTTAGTAACTTTCCATTTTTAGTAACTTTCCATTTTTAGTAACTTTCCATTTTTAGTAACTTTCCATTTTTAGTAATATTCATCATTTGAGATTCTATTAAGTATTTTGAATAGTTTAGGGACTTAACATGTCAACCTTACAAGTTTAGGGTTAAATATGACAACTTGTGTGCTCACATTCCAATCCAACGGTCACAATTGAGGATCCAATGATTGAAAGAATTCGAGGGCCAAGATCAAGACCAATGGGAGCGTCTTTGAGGACCTAGAAGCTTCCTTCTCCTGCTATAAATAGGAGGCCACTCTCACTCACAAAGGATATCTAGGGTAGCTTAGTGTAATATTTAGTGTAATTTTTCGATAAATGTAATTTTTAGCTTATCGTTTTTTTAATCAATGTAACTTTCCATTTCAAAGCTTGTAATCAGTTTTAATATCAATTAAAAGTTAAGTTTCATATTGTGCTTTTGTTAAATCATGTTTTTAGCTTTAATACATAATTGGTTAAATAAGCTCTTTTAAGCTCTCTAAAGTTCAATAAGCTGTCATTCAATTCATAAACTAAGCTACACTCTCATTTAAGCTCTTAAAGCTTAAATGAGCTTATCTTATTCAAATTCACTCCCAAATTACCTCAGCTTATTCTTGGAAGGGAAACCAGACATGGATGGGTTTCCAGGACCTCACTAGCTTATCTATGATAAGCTAGAGCTTGTTGATAGCTCACAAGAGCATTTGATAAGCCTTGTTTAGAGCAAAGGCTATTGTAAGTTTTCAAACTCCTTTTATAGCTTAATTTTGAATTTCAGCTTATTACTTCTTATTAACTGCTTATTATTGCTTAGTTTTGTTTAATAGTGCTTATTATAGTTGTTATGTGCTTATGATGCTTGATTAATAGTTTAAAATCTTAGTTTGCTCTTATTAGTTATAAAACAGTGAAAATATAAAAAATAGTAGCATTAGCTTAAGGTTTATGATTTCTGCTTATTCAGTAGCTTAAATTTGTTAATTAGGTTTATTATTAGCTTATTAATATCTGATATTACTTGTTTATGCATTAAATCTCATTTTTATAAACTTAAAATGGCTTTTAAGGATTTAAGGGGGTGTTTGGGTCAAGCAGTACTAACTCAAGTTAGTACTGCTTGAGGCCATTTGGTCCTTGAATTTCACTTTAAATCTCATATTTAGGTTTATAAGAGTAGGATTTAAAAGCTTAGATAGGCTTAATTCAGTTTTCTTTAGGATTATGAGTTGCTAGTTTGATTTTGCTAGCATTAATCAGTTTCATATTCATCTTAGCCTCAAATCTGTTTTAGTTGCTATCATTGCTTTGTTTACTCTTAGTTATGTGATTTTAGATGTTAGGAATAAGATTCTTAGCCTGCACATGTTGGATTTAAGAATTGGTCATTACATGTGCAAACTGCATCAGATAATAAAATCAGACAAATAGCCTTTTTCTAGATTAAATTTTCAGAGGGTAAAAGTAGTTTTTAGGTTTTGATTTTTTGTGCACAAATAGATTTTAGGCCATTCTAGATAGATTAGAACTTATTTTAGTTTAAAAAGCTTATTTGAATACCTGTTTTAGATCTGCAATTTAGCTTTTTGTCTTTTTATTCAACAACCAAAAGTAGAGTAAAATGAATTTTCAGCTTTTTTAACTAGCTTTTTCATTAAGCATTTGATTTTCAAAATAGTTTTCAAAAGTTGTTTTAAGTAGCTTTTAGGTCAAGGTTTTAATTGGTATAAGCCAAAAGTCCATAAGGATCCTTTAGCTTATTGAAAAATAAGGTCAAAGTTGCATTAAGGGACTGTTTGGTTAAAAGTTTTTTCCAAAGTGCTTATTTGAGATTTTTAGCTTATAGCTTGTATATTTTGCTTAATTTCTGTTTAAATTTGCTTATTAGATTAATATTTAGTTATCATTAGCTTATTAGGGTAAGTTTTAGCTTATTTAGTCTTTTCATTAAAAAACCAAAAACATAGTTAATCTAGCCAAGTAGCCTTTTCAGTTAGCTTTTTAAGTGCTTATTTGAATTTCAAAATGCATTTAGTTTGTAATTTTAAGTAGCTTTTTAACTAGTCTTTAAGATGGTATAAGCTAGAAAGCCATAAGGTTCTATTTTCTTAGTTAAAAATAAGCTCAAAAAGTGCTTAATAGCCTGTTTGGCAAACAGTTTTAGTATAAGTGCTTTTTAGGATTTTCAGCTTATGGCTTATCCATTTTGCTTATTTCTAGTTTAGTTTAGCTTATTAGGTTAGATTTAGGATAGTGATAGCTTATTTAGTTCTAGCTTTAGCTTATATCGGTTTTTAGCTTATCAAGTTTTGATAAAAAGCTTAGTTAAGCATTCTGTCTGTTTAATAAGCTGTTTTCAGCTTAAATTTTGATTTTTTTTTTAAATTGTTTTCATTAAAGTTGTTAGTTTTCTTAAGTTTTACAACTTTGCTTTTCAAAGTTTTTGCAAAAATAAAAAAAGGGTAGAGGGGAAATTGTGGGTGAGCAGGACTCGAACCCACAACCTCAACCCTCCTCAACCTTTTATAACACACCACACACAACACACTAACCACTGCGCCCTTGGGACTTTTACGTCTCAAGGTGCATCTTTTATTCTTTTATCACTTTTTTGAGTTTAGTTATAAAAAGCACTTCGAGTGCTTATTAGATTTTTCCCAGCTTATTTAGTTTAGCACTTTAGGATTTTATATTTTTCCTGCATTCTGCTTATCATTAGCTACTTTTATAAATTTTCTAGGATTTTTAGCTTAAAGTTTTATAATTTTCGTGAATTAATTTTGTTAAAAACTTTAAAAAATCATAAAAAATAGAAAAATAATCAAAAAAATAATTTTCTTTTTTATAAAATTTTCTTTTATCATATTTAAGGCTTAGGTTTGAAATTTACTTTCGTAGGGTTAATATTTTGTAATTTTACTTTTTAAAGAACGGGATTTCGTTCCCGTTCTTGTTTTCTTCATTTTTTCAACTTAAAGTACCCTCGGTTTAGAATTTCCTTAGCTTTATCTTTTTAAATAGTCATATAGGATTAGAAAAAGTTTAGAAAATCTTTTAGGGTTTAATTTTAGTGTACTTGCTTATTTGTCGTGTTTTATTAAATGCCCGTTAACGTTTTTCGTAGTTGGTTTTAATTGTGCCTTTATTTGCTCACTATTAGGATTTTAGAAAACTATTCAAGCCTTTTTAAAGAAGTATGATCATATACCTCCTGAAGAAAAGTGCATGGCTTAATTGCTAGCTAAGGAGAGATTTCTTAAAATTAAGCAAGCTATGGAAGAAGAGCAGAATCAACCTGAAGTTATGCAAGAATTGCTACGTAAGCTTATGAAAGATTTGCAGATTCTTAAAGGAATTCAACCAAAACAGAAAGAGCAGGAGGAGGCAGCTAAAAGTTTTACTCCGTATGGGAATTTTTCTATGATTGACGATGTGAAAGTGTTGCAAGATACAGAAAACTTAATGAAAGATATTCAAACCTTCCTAAGGAAGTTTAGTCGTATACCTTTTGGAGAAATACCAAAGGTTTTATTGATAGCTTGGGAGAGATTTTCCGAAATTAAGCATGCTTTTACAGACAAGCAATATCAACAGGAAGATATTCAAGAATTGATGAGTAAACTCCTTGAAGATGTGCGAAATATTAATGAGGAACTATCTGAATTTATTAATAGTCCAAGTTGGAATCGTCCTACATTCTATAATGATGATGATGAGTATACTGTTATATATAGAAAGCATAAAGAAATCACACCCGACTTACCAACCGAGGAGCCCGATAACTCTCTAAGTATGGGGGACGAGCATCTTAACACTATTTTGGAAATAGAAAAGTCTAGTGTTGAGAACCTTGTCCCAATCCTAAGTGAGTTTAAGGGTATTTCCGAAGATATTTGTGATGTGCCGTCTTGTGATAATGATAATTTTGATGCTAAATTTAGACTTATTAACTCTTTGCTTAGTCAAGATATTTCGATCACATCTCCTAAGATTGATTTTCTTCCCGAGGAGTTCGTCGGTGAACTCGATTTTATTGATCCAAGTTTACCGGGAACTGATGAGGACGATTTTGATGAAAACGATTTTGATGAAGACGATTTTGATGAAGAAGAAAGAGAAAATGACAATGATATTCTTCAAATAGAGGACGAGATTCTTCGTGAGAAATTATTAAACGTCAATCTTCTCGTTGATAAGATCGAAGCATTGAATCTTACTCCGTCTATTCCTTTTGTGCTTGAATATCCCTCCTCTTCTCCTATTGCCATTGTGGATAGTGATTTTTTTATAGAGGAGGTTGATACATTTCTTGTTCCGGAAGACTCGATACCACCGGGTATTGAAAGTGATTTTGACTCGGAAGGGGATATTATTTTTTCCAACGACTTACTTAACGATGATCATATTCCCGAGTATGAGCGTTTTACCGAGTGATGATCCACTAGAACAACCCTGCCAAGCTTATAATAAGAATACTAGTCCGATCTTTTTACCTGAGCATTGAGAAAATTAGTTTACATGTTCGACACTAGATTGAGTTGAGTGATTTGAGTGTTGTCATCTTCCTACTTCGTGAGGTGTTTGGTTGTGTACTTGTAATAGATCGAATAATTGCTTTAACGGAAAATATCCTTAGGATGCATTTTTGTAAACTTCTAAAGGCTACTTGAGGACAAGTAGGATTCAAATAGGGGGATATTTGATGACATCAAATAACGTCTATTTTATAGCACATTTGTACACGATATTAACCCATTTTGTATAGTTTTGCAAAGAATTATTACTTAATCGTTATTATTTGAGATTGCAGTAATTATGAATAATTGGTGAAAAGATAGCTAAAGGCGCGCTATATGGAGTTAAATGAAGAAATTTTTTGAAGATTTACTATTTGAAGACCAATACGCCGGTATATCCATCAAGAAGATATGGCGTAATCGTGCTTGCTTTCACCAAAGACCACATAGGATTAAAGGGACCAATACGTCGTATTCAAGATATGGAATTAATATAATATTCTAGAAGATATCAAACGTGGTCCCTACTCTAAGAAATCCCTAATACGCCGTATCCAACTCCTTGGGGATACGCTGTGTAATCAACCGACTTTCGACCTAAAAATAAGAAATAAAAACGAGTTTTACGTGTGCTAAATTATATTCTCGATACCCTAAACAAAACAAGTCGATTTTCAGAGTGATGAAAAAAGAGTGAGATGGGTTTCGAGCAACGCAAATCCATTCCATAGGAGGAATATGTATTTCACTATAATTAGTACCGTCAGTTTTTGGTATCACTCGTTTAACTCGGTTAGTTTACCTGGACTTAATTAATCTACGCTATTATTTATTATGACGTTTGAAGGTTAATACCTTCGGGTATTAGCCATTATTATGAAGATTTGAATGTTTGGTATTTGTTTATTATCATTTCTTGATTTATCGTTATATGCTTGTTTATGTTTATCAATTTATACTTGTTTACGCGCTTTTGTATGCGACCTATCATTCAACTGGATCTAGCTAAGTGGACCAAGCGGATCTAGAGTCTGGGATAGCTCTCCATATAGTAATTCATACATCTAGAATAATAGTGACATAAGTATTGTCCTTTTAAGTCTGTGTCTAAGATACGCTTCAGGCTTAACTAGTTAATTGGACATTTCTAATGGTTTATTGATCGTGTTGACTAGCAGGTGACCTAGATAATTCAACAAATAACTTTCTGATTCCATTGGATAGTTGGACAAGTGAACTACTAGTGTATAGATTGCCATTAAGCGGTAAGTGGGTAAAGTCTCTATGAGCTAGGGTTTAACAAGATCACCATTGCTTTAATCCCTAAGATAGATTATAATCAGCAAATAAGGATGCTTTATGCGGATGCTTTAATTGTGACAGAATTAATGTGTCTAGGTCTTAGGAAGATGTAACGCCTAAGTCTAAGAATGATATGCCACCTCGAGAGAAGAAATCATTGCACTTAATAAACAAACCAACGTTCTAATCAGATTAATAATGGTTAATACAGTTTTCTTATATAAGGTTCGACCGCTCTTTTATCTTTTGTTAATTAGCTTGCATGGGTAACAGTGTCTTGAATTGATTGTAGTCACCAACAAAACCGTGCCAGTCTCTTAGGCTAAAAACCCCATTTTCCCATTAGACTTAGGATTTAGACTGACATAGGTTTAACATAGGATTAGATTAGAATAGAATTAACTTAGATTAGACAACCAAGATATTAATTAAATTGATAGATTTAACCTCACTCTCAGTGATCGACACCCTACTTACCACGAAACTACTACCGATCGGGTCCACTGCCCGTTAAAGTGTTGTTTTTGGTTAAGTCGGCAAAATATAAATTTAAAACTTGAATCATACATAAATAACACCTACACTACAACACATCAGTTGGATTCCTGCTTCTTCCTTTTGAGCAATCAACAACTATGTCTGAAGATAAGCAGCATCCCTTCTCTTTGGTCTGACTGTGTAGTTCCTAGCAAGATGACCCATTCCTCGGCAGTTGTAACACCGTATCTGATTTCTGTTGTTCCCATTACCATTACCTTCAACCCGTGTTGCTACAACAATACCATTCCCATTCTGATTCGTGTTCAGATTAGCAATTCCTGGAACAACGATGAGCCCATTTTGATTTCCAACATTCTGAATACCCAGATTCTGAATTGCATTCTGAACAACCTGATTCCTGACATTCTATATTGCATTATACCCATTCTGATTTCCAACATTTTGCCCAGTATACTGTCTAAACTGATTCCCACCATTGCCTCCAACCATCTACATTTGTCTGTCTTGACCCAAATTCATACCCGGCTATGCAATCTGCCTATTACGAGAGTTTGATGAAATTTTCTGGTTGTTGTTAGTTGGTGTTGAGTAGTTTAGTTTGAATGCTTTAGCCATTAGAACAGGTGCCATGCTCATTGTAGTTGTGGGATATGTAATGTCTTCGGGATTTGGCATTGGTTGTTGCATGTAGTTCTGGTTGAATGATGGTTGTGGGTTGTAGTTATTGTTGGGTGGTCGTTGTTCCATGTAGGTAACTGGTGATGGTTAATCTTGGTAAAACACTAGATTGTTGTAAGGATTCTGAGAGTGTTCCATTAATGTAGTGGGTCATGTGTTTTTGCAAGTTGTTCTACCCTTAGATCATTTACCTCCTCCTGGTTCATCTTCAAAAAGTCATACAACTAAGTATAATCAACTTCATGTAAATCCTTAGTCTGACGAACAATAGTGATGTGTCATTTCCATTCAGATTGAAGATTGTTAAGGAACTTGAGATTGCTGGCTATCTTTTCTGGGAAATGTTTGTTTCTTTTAAAGTTATTCATTAGCTTTGAGAAACGATGATAGTAGGATTCAATCGATTCTCCATCTGTAGAAGTGAACCTTTCCCATTCATTAAATAGCTTGGCCTTTTTCTCCTGAGCCCTAATATCAGAAACTTTCATCATTTGCTGAACACGTAACCAGATTTCCTTAGCAGTTTCACAACTATCTACGGCAACATAGATTTCTTCAGGAAGACCCAGAAGTGTAGTCTGAATGGCTTGATCATCGGCTTATACCTATTTAAGCTCCTTTTCAGTGAGTTCATCATCTGTCTGCTCATGAAAGGTTTCATTAACAGGAACTTCACGGTCTGGATCACCTAGTTCAGGAATCATTCGTCTAACATATGGACCATTCATAATGGAAATGTAGATTAAATTTCCATTTGGTCTACTCTTAGCATAACGGAGAAGACGAGAGGACCATAGAACATAGTTCGCTTAGTTAAGCATAGGAGGACGGGTTTCGAAACCAGCAGCATAAATGTCTTGTTGAGTCGACATTGCAAGAGTGATGTGAAATGATAAGGTAGGATAATTTTAGTGATAAGTGGTTTAGGACAAGTAGGATTCAAGTGGGTGGATATTTGATGACATCAAATAACATCACTTTTATAGCATCATTTATCCCATGTAATTAACCCATTTTGTATAATTATTGCAAAGAATTGTTACTTAATCATTTGTATGTGAGAATTGCAGTAATTATGGAGTACTTGGTAAAAGTTAACTAAAAGGCACGCCTTCTGGAGCTTAAACGAAGAAATATGAAGAAAACTGATTCTTATATACCAATACGCCGTAACCATCAAGGAAGATATGGCGTATCTGTGTCTGCACTTCACTAAAGACCACAAAGGAACGAATTCCAATACGCCGTATCTAGAGAAGATCAATACACCGTATTCAAGTTATAGAATGTAAAGATTCTAGAAGATATCGAACGTGGTTCCTACTCCAAGAAACCCCCGATACGCCGTATCGACCCGATTCCAGACCTTATAAATAGAAAACTCAAAAATGAGTTTTAAGTGTGCTAAATTATATTCTCGATACCTAAACCATAAAAGTTAATTTTTAGAGGAGAAAAAGAGCAGAAGAGGTCGAGCAACGTTATTAATTCCATAGGAGACAACGTGTAATTTCTTATACTCTTATAATCGTTCAGTTTTTGGTATCATTTGTTAACTCGGTTAGTTTACCTTGGCTAAATTATTACTTTTGTATTGATTATGACGTTTGAAGGCTTAACCTTTATAGTAGTCACAAAAATGTATGTATGAAAGTTGGACCGCAATTGTTCAAAGTATGCAATGATAATTTGAAAATATCCCGTATGTTATATTGTATGTTAATTTTCCAAATGAGTGATTACGATTACTCTAAGTTCATGAAACTGAGGCTAAGACTTGTAAGCCACTTTATTCAAGGCACCGTAAATGTTCATGTTTATGTAAATGTCGTTCTTTACTCCGACATGGTATAACATTTGTTGGATCGGTAATGTCGACACCAGTGATAGCTAATCACCCAAACGGGGCTGTCACACCCGAATAGATCTATTTTATAACATTCGCGTCTACCAACTTGTAGTTAATAGTTCAATCCGCTTAAGCTAATCCGCAATAATTTGAGTGAAAGGCAAGTAGGTGTTTACGTCCAAAAATGTAATCAAGTATTGTATCTCATCGTGAGATATGTATGTAACATTCCGTATTTTTAGTTCATTTTATGACGCCATTATTTCGTATCAATTTCACATTTATGTTATTGATTGTTTCGTACGCTTTTAATTTTAAGTTCTTATTATAATTAAATCGCGTAAACTAAAAATCAACAATTAAAGTAAACTGACACCAAAACGAATTAAAGTTTTCGTTCATAACATAACAAATTATTATTTTGTACGAAAGTAATAATTCAACTTTTTATATTTTATTTTTATTTGGGTAGTAAAACGATTATGTTTCTGCAATTTAATACATTTAGGCTATACCTGAAGCACCAGAAAAACTTTTATATAGCGTCAACAAATTAAATCCATTTTTATTTTTAATGATCAAAGTTTATAAAACTTTTCCACATTTATCAATTGTATGCAATTTTACCCAAAGGAATTTAGCCATAGACAATAACTGTTACAAGCTATACACACATTATAAAAAATAACTTTACATTTTATATAAAAAGTTAAAGTGATAATATCTAGTTTTATCCAAGATATTAGCTAGGTCATTTTTTTCTTCCTTAACCAAGGAATAACTCACATTTGGAGACAAGAGAACCATTACCCCCATAAATTAGGACAATGTACATTCAAGGTAATTAAACCTATGTCTTTTTGACCAGACTTCCCCATATCAATCTTTATGTCGTATGACTCTTCAAGGTAAACTTTGGATTAGTCTTGGATTATATTTACTAGTATAAACTCACATCTTCACATCACTTCAACAAAACTCAATATTCTCTCCCTCTTTGTACTCTCTTTACAGTCCAACTTAAAGATTTCATATACAACATACAATTTTTATTTAACAAATATTTACATGCATTCCTACATCATATTCTTAGCTATCCCTAGGTGTTTAGAGGTTTTGATTTGGAGTAAAATAGGGTTAAGCAAGGATTAAAGCAAATTAGGGTTTTCCTTGGAAAAAATTAGGGTTTTCCAGCCTTTATTTTCAAGCTAAGGTTTTTTTCACAAGGTGTGATTTGATGGTCATTCATTTCTCATTTACCTAAGGTAATCTAAAACCCTAATCATTTTATTACTTACAATTTTATGTATATTTAATGTTTATATAGTTAAATCACCATTTAGGATATTTATAAACATGTAAAATGGATTTTACTTGTGATCATGGACAAATCTTGGACTATATGGCTAATGAACCTATAATATATAAGACATAATGATATAAAGGTATTCATGGAGGTACTTATGATATTTTTTTAAGATAAAAACTAACAAACACAGTTGTATATAATTAATTATGTATTAATTATAATAAATGTTTTGGTTCGATTTCAAACAGGTGGGTTTGATATTTTTGATTAATTAGTACGTCTCCATGACGATTACAAAAAGGTAAGACAACTCGAACAAAAAACCGATTTATAACGAAAATTGATAATGGCCAAATTTAGTTTTCGTTAATACCGGGCTTATAAAATATATTTTATAAAAGTCTACTGTTCAACAGGGACTTTATTTTTGAAAACATCATTTTATGATAAAACTTTTTAACTACGAGAACGTGCTCGAAAGAAATCGCTTTAAAAAAACGGAGCTTTACGAATAAGATACGCCATTTTACGGGTTTTACGATAACTAAATCAATTAAATAAGTTTATATCTGGTATGAACAGTTTCATATATCACTGTTCATCAGTAGGACAAGATATCTGATAAAAATTGTCATATTCTTGATACGTCGGCTTAATACTGAAGCTAATGTACGTAAGTAAATTAAACGGTCTTTCTATTCAGAGTTAAAGGTACTCATTTTCTTATAACTTGTGCATATTTCCTTGAGATGAATCGTGTTGTTTGTTGTTTGTTTATTGTTTGAGTAACATTATGGTTTCTATTTTTTAAGAATTTATACTTGTTTTAAACTTTATAAATGTTATTTTACAAAGGCGATTAAACTAGTTACGCGATTATACGAGTTAAAATACATGATTATTATTTATCAAATGCGAAAATAAAACATTATTTCACAAAACACAATTAGATGTTGTGGGGATGGTGCTATATAGAATTAATATAGGTTATTTGTACTTAGTACGTTTACGACCGATATCTACTTAGGTTGCTTTTGGTTATTTTCTGACGTGTGTTCATATTCATTCACTGACTTATTCTTCACTTTCCACTTCTAAGGTGAGTTCTATAGCACCCACCTTTTCTTCTTTTAATGGTTTTCTTAAACGTTTTTCGGGGTGAGGGGGGGGGATTACGTGATCGTTTTACTAAATAAACTTATTGATTTCTATACGTAAGCGTTACATGACTATTTTTACTATGTTTGATTTGTTTAACTAACTGATTTGAGATCGTGAATACCTATATTTGAAAACCGTGAATTTTAGTCATGATTATTTTATCTACGAGACACATGTGTTTACAAAGTGTATTGCTTTCCATATACTGCCTGAATATTATTGCCCTAAGTTACCTTATTGCAAGTGTTGTCCTCTATTTTATCATGAACCGTTAATTGCACTATTCGTAGTATAGCAGCGAGTATTGTGGATAGATCTATCGGGATGACAATCCCCTCACCCTTACTTGGGTCACTAGTTTGATCGGGTGCATTTAAAAATTGAGAGGTGGTTAGGTTGTTGGCAAGACGATCTTATTTTCTGATTGGGGCAAAAATCAGTTAAGGCTTCGGGTGTCATGAGCTTAGTGCAATAATACCTGTCTATATATTTAGACTTGGTGCAATGTGTTTCCCTTGTCTACCTTATGTTTTGGACTTGGAATTCGTACTTAGTCCACCATTACTTCGATCTTTTTTTTTGTGGTCCACTACTGAACATTACTAGGTTTATTAAATCACTACTGGTTTTCGGTAATTATTATTTTAAATGTTGTAACGCTACTTTTCTTCTGAAAATATTTCTTATAATTATTTCATACTGCTTTTTACTTTAAACCTTTGAATACACCAAAATTATGGTTGACGTTTAGCATGTATTTTTCAGGTTACTATTTTGCTGTGGTGCATTGGAGCATTCGAGTCGCGCGGATATATATTTTTGGAAGGCTTAATAACTTGAGTACTATTTGACAAACGTTTTGACTAATGTTTTATGATACATTATAAATGTCACACCCGAATAGATCTATTTTATAACATTCGCGTCTATCAACTTGTAGTTAACAGTTCAATCCGCTTAAGCTAATCCGTAATCATTTAAGTGAAAGTCAAGTATGTGTTTACGTCCAAACATGAAATCAAGTATTGTATCTCATCGTAAGATATGTAAATGAGTATGTAAATCAATTTGTAAACGGGTTGTAAATGAACATGTAATGAGTTTGAATCAACCGTGTAAATGAATTTGTTAACAAGCATGTTCTCACCCCAAAAATATATGTAAAACAAGTAAGACATGAGGCTATAATCTCACCTTAGTGAATGAACTTTGATTATACAAATCAAATAAGTGAAACATCACGGAAAAGTCCGAATGCAACCTAATTAATTATAGGTCGTATGAGTAAAATGTACTTTGAATAAATAACACGACATATAATTCTATAAAGTTACATCACCACCTAAACATGTTTGTTTAATTTATAAAATTAAACAATTATAAATTGGTACTTGTAAAATAATTGTCCATGTATTAGTATTTGTAAAAATAGTATACTTGTCCAACAATTTATTAATTGCTAAAAATACTTGATTTATTATTTATATACTTACATTATATAAATAATTTAATCGTTTGATAAAATAATATTTATAAAGTTAAAAACATTTATAAATATCACTTTAGTAAAAACATCGTATCTTTCTCATTTTAAATCCGTTTTATATGTTCTTTATGCCCACGGCTTCGTATTAAGAAGATCAATTATTTTAGCTATTGATGAACAGTAACTTTTACTGTTTTTTGATGTGCGATCATCGTAGGACTTCTACACGAGAAGTTTTACAACTCCCTAGGCAGTGCACCTAATCGTTGTAGTGTAGTATAGGCAAGACTCGGGGTTGTTTATCGTTCACTCGAGGAATAGGTTGGGAAGGCTTGATCACGGTCTAACAGAATTCTAAGGGTTGAAGGAAGATTCTTTTTGTATTTTTGTATTTTATGAAAGCAGGTAAAATCATATGTTGGAGAGAGTGGTTTGGTTTTAGCTAATTAAACTAAATAATAATCTAAACTAAAGGTGATAACAATGAGATAAAAGATTGTGCCTATTTAATCATGTATTACTCCCTAGATTGCTTTTCCTAATATTGTTGCCTTGTCACACTTGCGATGATCTGTGTAGGTATTTCCTAAAGTATGGACAAATTACACGAAAATGTCGTCTACGCAATACGCTCTTAGGGCAACGCACAAGTAAGGTAGTATGAAGACTATTACAAGGCCCCTATGATACATATTGAATGCATGTGAAATAACCTAAGAGGGATCAACCAGAATTAGGGTAAGGTAGTATGAAGACTGTTACCACCGGTATCCTTTCTACATAATCACATTTCCCTAGACATATCAACAGCAATTATAGACAGAAAGCTGGTTTTCTAGAGCCTAACGTGCACATCCATCACAAGAAGCAACATCACTAAGATCTACATTCTAGGTTTCATACAATCATAAATGGACACAATAATAGGTTTAGCCTAGCATGTTAAGAATAAAGCAAGAATAATAAATCACACAACACATAGACATATTGAATGATAAAGTAAATCTTACTTGATTAAAACATGAATTGGAAGAGTTACAATAGGGTTTTTAGGCCCTGAAATCGTCTTCTATAGCTGCTAAACGAACTAGGGTTCGTACCCTCTTTTTATTCTAAAGTTACACACTCGAAACCCTAAATTCGGGTTTGTATATATAAGAAATTTGTTGCGACGGCGTCGCGTTTTAGTCATGACGCCGTCATAAAATGAATCTTCTAGATCTGCGTTTTGAATCGGTGCGGGCTGACGCCGTCTTGAGATGTGTGACGCCGTCACTAGCTGAAGTGTGACGACGTCGTGTATGATGTGTGATGCCGTCTCCAGGCTCTGTGAGCACAAATCTTCAAGAGTCTTGGTGCTGGTTCGTAGTCTCGTCCGTTTCTTCTCCAAATGAGCCCAAGTCACGTGTAATTCATCCAAATGTCATCCAAATAAGAAATACCTGAAAAGGAACGATTAAGTACCTATTTTGGGCATAAATACACGATATTGGGGGTTAAATGACCTTGAAAAAGTGTATAAAATGACACCTCATCACAATTACAGGTTTAAAACATGGGTTATTCCTAATGCCTCTTATCAAGCAAATCCTAATACTTACTATGCGGTCTCGGAATGTATCACTAAAACAAGTTCTAGAATTTAATATACTACCAGTACACTCATATGAATTTTACTAACACCAGACATTCCAGAAAAGGCGACGATTCATAACGACAGAATAGACACATATGACTGCTCACTCCTTAACTCGAACCGGGTAATGATAAAATCATCTTGGGTTACCGACGATAGGTACCCGAATTCCTAAAGATCTAAGGGCGAACCTCACATTTTTGGGGTGGAATTTTAAGGGTTGTTGTGCTAGTCATGCAAATTCCTATCCATGGGATGCTAATAATACTCGATTTTTGTTGGTGTGTGTCGTAAAAAATTTAAATTTTGGTAAAAATCACCCTTTTATGCTATGTTTCGATATATTACCCATCTTTTTAAGAACAAAGCAAATGACAAATGAAGAAATAGTTTCTAAGGCTTATTTCCCCCCTACACTTATTTTGAACATTTTCCTTAATGTTCTCTGGAAGTACCCGTTAAAACAGATAAAGGGAAAA
>BQNB010046458.1:0-21021 GCA_026074375.1 Tanacetum coccineum
GCTTCATGGGTGGCAACCCATGCTTATCCCTTAGTTTTATTAATGAATAAGTGTTTTGTGTTGTGATTAGGCTCGCCTCTTCCTATTCCGTGTTTTGTGTTTTGTGTTGTATGTCCAGGATTTCCTGAATTTTTGAAGCCTCTCGTGCTCGCAGTTTTGTCCTTCGATCACTCGAGCTTCACATCCTCAGCTTCATTTGGGAATCCAATATCCTAATCTTATCGACTAACGTTTATCTTTGAGCACACTTAATAAACGACTTAGGATTTACGTAGAAACCCTTCTAAAAACATCGAGGACAATGTTTAGTTCTAGTATGGGGGGATCTTTGATTTGATTGTGCCTGCAGCCGTTGTTTTCACGTAATCCTGTTTTTACCACCAAAATACCAAAAAAATGAAAAAATTAAAATTTTTTCAAAAACAAAATAAGTGTTTTGTCACAATTTTGACTTTCCTGCTGGGTAGAATAAGAATAAATTTTGACTCGATCAAGCGTGTTGAGCTCTAGCTTGTTCCTTAACTTTTAGACTATGTGTTCGCAGATCTTTGCGAAGAACGAAACTTGATAGAGTTAATTATGAGTTAGATGCTAAACAAGGATTATTTGGAAATCTTAAGAGCTCATGTGTGTAATTTGTGCTTTTTCTCCCATAAGCTCCTAACCGGACTAATAATACGTGCTATTTTTGGAAATTAAACTTAAATCAACAATTTTTGAGATGTATGTAGTCAATAATATTTTTTGTCTTAGTTCAAATTTATACTTAAATTTTCCAAAAAGAAGTCTTCTCTATATCATGGTATAAAGTTAAAAAATGATGAATAAGGTAATAATATAATCTGTGGGCTGATAAAAGTTTGCTGCATCTTGCCGGCTCACAACCGATGTTACAGCCTTCTAAAGAAAGCCCATAGTAAGAATAATAATCCGAGACCGATAAAAGTTTGCTGCATCTTGCCGGCTCACAACCGATGTTGCAGCCTTCTAAAAGGTCGAGGGTTAGGATTGCATTATGGTTATTATAATGTTAAGTGTGATTTTAATAAATATAGGGAAAATCTCTTTTTCTTAAATTTAAATATGCTTTTGAACTAAGACTATTTCATTTTAAGTTGTGGTTTTTTCTAAATAAGCTATGTATAAACGGGAAACCTAACGTGTTTTGAAACTGTAAGGTCCATGAGTCCCGTTACTAGGGTCCCCTCCTCCTGTGGGGTGTCAAAAGCCTGGTCACTTAGCCGCAAGGTTGGGATGTAGAGACGAAAGTCTCTACATGGAACGTGAAGCATAGAAATTTTGCAAAACGTTGATCCATGTTTGAAATTCGAAATAGCAACTTCACCTAAGATTAATAATTGTCGGGAGGTGAAAAGTTTCACAAGTTACAATTATAGTAGTGTCATGCATCTTTACTTGTATTTAGCGTTTGATTTCGTTTTACAGCTTGGTTGGAATAAGTGAAAAGTTGGGATACGATGAATTTATCTTTTTGGGCATTTTAGGATTAAAATGCGTCTTGTTCTATGACCCTTAAAGTTATTAAAAATAACGAAAGTCAAATAAGTTAGTTAGTTGCTTTTAAAAAAAGAAACAATACAAAAAATGAGAGAAAAAAAAATGAAAAATACAACAAATATTAGTGGTAGTTAGTGTATGTAAATATTTTAAATGGTCCAAAACGAGGGCTTTTCAAAAGTATTGATTCTTTAATTCCCCTTGAAGACACTTTGCTACTTTCCGAGGTTAATAGTCGAGGGGGATCGAGATTCTTAGTTCTCTTAAGTGTTTACTTATAGCATTGCGTGAGGACACGGCAATATCTTAGTATGGGGGATTATTGGTATGTGCTTAATTACACATACCATTTTTCATTAAAAACGAACTTAAATGACCAAAAATGTACCAAAAATACATGTATTTTGTATGTTTTCACATAACTGTGCAGGAGGAACGATTATCCGAGGTAAAGGACTAATAATCAAAAAGCTAAAAATGACAAAACCGAGCACGAGAATGTGAAGAGCGAGAAAAAGCCAAAAGTCAAAAGTCAAAGTCAAAGTCAACCAAAAAGTCAACCCAGTCAAAGTCAAAGCCGAGCCGAAACTGAAGAAATACTTAATGGGCCCACCCGTACCCATCTAATGGGGGGGGGGGGGTCAGCCAAGCTCAGCAGTACTAACTGAGGTTAGTACTGCTAGTGCAAAATCAAGAGTGCACTTAAACCAAACACCCCTTTATCATTTTGACAGGATTTAGAAAAGCTTTTTAAGAGAAATCTAATGAACAAAAACTAAATACCAGATAAAAACTAGCTTAAAACAAACTTAATAATCATGATTAAACAACTGAATAAGCCTTAATCTAAGATCTAAACTATTTAAACTAATATTTTTGGATTTTATGAGTTTTTATGACAGAAATTAATAACTAATGATCTATAACTATATAAGCAAAAACAGATTAGGACAAACAACTAATAAGCACTAGAAGAGATATTTAAACACTAATAAGCAAAGAGAATAAGCAAATAAGCAATATTAAGCATATAAACTAAAACTAAGCAACTTAAACTGAAATTAGAGAAGAGTGAAAAGAGAAACTTACTTAATCCTTTAGCTAAACAAAAGGGACCAATTAAGGCAGCTACAAGCTCCTTAGCTTATTAATAAGCTAAGGTATAAGTCCTTGGGATCTCTTCCAAGGTAAGATCCCCTTCCAAAAGCTCAAATTCAATAAGATCCATATAAGATTAAACTGATTTAAGGTTTAGATAAGATTAAAACTGAATTCAAACAGCTCAATTTCAGCTTATAGACTGAAAGAGCTCATTAGCTTATTGAGACAAATTGGCTTATTAAGAGAGCTTATGACTTAAAATAAGAGCTTAAAAAATGAGATTTAAAACACTAAAGACTGAATTTCATTAATTAAAGAAGCTGATTACAATACTTGGAAAAGGAAAATTACATTTAAGAAAAATATAAATTTAAGCTAGACTAAATTACTAAAAAACTAGATAAAAAATGTAAAAGCTAGATTCATTGTGTGTGAGAAGTGAGGCCTATTTATAGTGCCAAGCTAAAGCTTCTAGGTCCTCTTGCCTTGCTCTCCAAACTTTTAATCCTGGCCAACCATTTCTTCAATCATTTGAGCTTCATTTGTGGCCGTTTGATCAAATAGTGGACACCTGAGGATTGCCAGGATGGCATTCTTTGATGTGACGTTTGTGCTTCTTTTATGAGGGTTTTAGCACAAAAAACCCACTTAAATTTGTGCTTTCACCATTACTACGTGGCATTCTTTCCTGGGATTGGACCAATCAGAGATGGGGAGTGACATTTCTTACTGCCAATGTGTACTTGGACACCTAAATTGTCCTTTGTACCCTCTAATTTTAAAAACCCCTTTGTTTTGAGTGGAGGGTGAAATGGGGAAGACGATGAATAGTGAATGGGATTTACCCGCCTATTTTATAACTGAAATGGGTAAAACTCGTTTGAACTTTGGCTTTGTAGCTCAAATGGCCCCTCTCTTTCTTTTTCAAGTTATAAATAACTTTGGGAGGGAGCAAGATTGGTCCTTGCGGTTTCATAAAAGAGAAGTGGGCTAAGGATTTGGGCTTTTCTGGCTTCGGCTTTGTACTCTCCTGATTCTCGTGTCCGTGCTTGCCCGTTTTTGATTGTTTTCTTGTGATTTTTTGACTTATCCATACCTGCACACACAAAACACAAATACAAGCATATTTTTGCCATTTTTGGTCTGTTTTGGGTTTAATTGGGTTATTTTAGCTACAAACGGATATGTGTACTTAACACTTATCACTGGTCTTTCAAGAAGCAAAAGAGCACTGTGATTTCAAGTACAGAAGCTGAATATATTGCCTTATCTGGGTGTTGTGCTCAAATCCTATGGATGCAATCACAGCTAACAGACTACGGGTTTACATTCAATAATATTCATCTGTACTGCAACAATAAAAGTGCAATTGCTCTATGCTGCAACAACGTTCGACACTCAAGAGCCAAGCACATCGATGTACGCTACCATTTTATAAAGGAGCAAATAGAGAATGGAATAGTGGAACTATACTTTGTTCGAACGGAATATCAACTGGCTGACATCTTCACCAAACCCTTGCCACGAGAAAGATTCAACTTCTTGATCGAAAAGCTAGGAGAAGCATGTCTTAGAAAACGCTAAAACGTCTGACAGAGGAAGAGGATGAGTAATGGTGGTAACTCGTAGTATATGCTCTGTATTATATGTATATATAAAAACATAAAAACCCAAAAAGATTTTACATTTTTATAAACTTTTCAAAAAAAATATATAAAAATATAAATCCAGAAAAGAAAATAGAAAATTAAAAAATTAGAAAAATACAAAAATAGGTTTTTCATGACATGTTTTCTAGTATCGATAATATTTACGGCTTTAGAAATGTCATTAAATAATGGTACAAAGCTGTAAATAAAGTTCGAATAGAAAATATGTCATATGGCTTGCTATTATTTCCGATAGCAACCCGATCTTCAATTTAAAGGCAAGTATTTTAAAAATAAAACTTGGCCTCTCAACGGGAAATTAATTTTTCTCGGGAATGAATTACTTCATATTCATTCAAAGGTTTGTGTTTACTTTGCAACACAACCCGTGCTTCCTTCATACAAAATAATGTACATGTCAGTGCATTTATTTGTCAAAATAAGAGAAATCTTATTTAATGGTGTTGATTTTTAAGAAATAAAATAATCATCTCAGTAATTCATTAGAAAATAATTTTTCATGGCATTTGACCATTCAACCAACGACTACTGCTCTTTAAATAGAAAACGGGTAATTGTTTGACGGGGAGACAATGTCAAATTTCTTCTTCAAAAGTCATCAAGTAATAAAAGGAAAAAGGTTTTTTTAACAATAACGGAATAATATTTATCATAAATTTAATTAATCTTAACTTATTTGTGAATCAGATGTTATGTGTTTATGCCTTTACGGTCTTGATAGCGTATCTTATGGTTTAGTCTAGCTTACTAAAACTTTAGGGACTAAAAGTGTCAAAAGTCAAACTAGAAAAGCCTTAAGAAAGTTACTAAAGAAAATTAGAAAGGAGAATAAAGTTCAGGGGGCATTTGTGTCAAAAAATAAAAGTTTTTAACAAACAAACACCCCCTTCTCTCGTCACAGTTCACACAAACCAAACACACCCAAATTTTTTCTTATTTTCCCTCCCTCCATTGTTAGAACTCGACTCTGCTCAAAGATCATCAAAACGTAAATTTCAAGCCTTAAGATAAATTACAAAAGTGTTCCTTTCCATCTAAACATCTTATATGCAAAAGGAATTAGGTTTCATCTTAATTTTTAGCTTGATTTCCTTAGAAATTGGTTTAGGGTTCGTAAAAATCAAAAGTGGACCAAATCCTAAATTGATTGAGGGGTTTTGATGGGTAAGGGGTGTAGAACGATCGTGTAAAACAGTTTTACATGAGGATTACATATGATTGTCTTTTTCTTGATTCTTAGTCACGAAAAGTTGGGTTTTAGGGAAAGACTTGAAAAAGTTTATGGGTTTGTGCTTAAGTTGTGTTAGTATGCTTTCTTGAATGCGTTTGAGTGAGAAAATCCAAGTTTTGTATGAAAATTTTGTGTGCTTGAGTAAAATACGTGAAAATCTACTAGTTTTGCTCTCTAAGTAAAATTTTTGTGGTTGATTCATGTTATAACTGATATATGATGTTTATATATGCTTAGTTCATGATTGTGTGTGGTTAATTGCCATAAAATTTGGGTTTGTGAAATTTGAAATTTATAGGGGGCGATTTATACACTCGTGTATAGATGGCGATTTATACACTCGTGTATAGACGGCGATTTATACACTCGTGTATAGATGGCGATTTATACACTCGTGTATAGACGGCGATTTATACACTCGTGTATAGGCGGTGATATATACGTTACCTATAGGCGGCGATTTATACATATTTCCTTAAGCGGCGATTTATACACATTTCCTTAAGCGGCGATTTATACACATTTCCTTAGGCGGCGATTTATACACATTTTCATAGGCGGCGATTTATACACATTTCCTTAGGCGGCGATTTATACACATTTCTTATAGGCGGCGATTTATACAGTTTTCAGGCGGCGATTTATACATACATACATATATATATATATATATAAAGAATGATTTTTGCCTAAATTTTTTTCCTAGATAACTTATTTTAGGATAATTCATCTTTCAATCTTATGTAAGTTGCTAAATTGACTGTGTTTGACCAATTGTTAGTCTGTTGGCCGTTAAGTTGACTTTCTGATTAATGTATTTCGTCTTGTACTTTAACTGAATGCCTGATAAAATGTGGTAAATCTGTCTAGTTAATGAATGAAAACTGCTTTCCTAAAATCAATCCCCATGAATCAAATCAGTCAATCAGTGATATATAAAATTATTTGTATATGAACTATATTGGAATATTCTTAGCAAAAACATGAATCCAATTGCCACTCAATAAGTTTCTCTTGGCAATGCTTTGGTTGCTCATGAGAAACGACTAAAGATTGAAAAATGCAATGCATGAATAGAGTTCAGCAAGCCACAAAGAGAAGAAACATATCAAGTCACACTGGATGCTCTTAAATTCTCTCCTTGCTATCCTGCATTCCTGATCACTGCTGAAGTACCTGAAGTATACATGCATCAATTCTGGAACACCATCAAGAAGATAAAAGATACAGATGCATACCGGTTCAAGCTGGATAAGAAAAAGTTTCGAGTTGACACTGAAGTATTTCGTGAGATTCTCCAAATTTGTCCCAGACTCCACAACAAATATTTTGTTGAACCTCCTTCTAAAGAAGAAATGGTTTCATTCATTTAGGAGCTCGGTTACTCTGGCAAGTGTGATATGCTATCTACAATCCACACAGATCTAATGCACCAGCCGTGGAGAACATTTGTTGCTATCATAAACAGGCGCATCTCTAGAAATCATCAGGACTTGATAGACTCAGGCTATCAAGAGCTCAAATCTTGTGGGGTATGTACAACAAGAAAAATGTTGACTTTGTTGCTCTACTGTGGGAAGACTTTATGTTTCAAGCTGACAACAGAGAAATAAGTTCCGCACGTAAAGAGAACATGCCCTACCCAAGATTCGCTAAAGTTATCATCAATAATTTCATCTCCAAAGATAAAACCATCTCTATGAGGAACGGGATAAATATTCACACAGTTCGTAATGATGACTTGTTAGGTACACTGAAGTTTGTTTCCAAAACACAAGACTATCAGATGTATGGAGCTCTGATTCCTAACGAGATGATCAATCAAGACATTAAAGATTCTAAAGCCTATAAGACTTATCTTTGACTTTGCTACTGGAAAAGCTACTCTTAAGAAAGCAAGGAAGTTTAAGAAAGTTGCTTCACCCTCAACGAAACTGTCTCCTGTCTTAGAAGAAGAACTTGCATAGAAGCCTAAGCGTGCTAAGAAACATGCCAAGAAGTCTACTACTGTGCCAACAACAGGTGTTAACTAAGGTTAATAGAGGCAAAGGCATGGATTTTGTTAGATATTAGAAAAAGACTCGGTCACCCCGTGTATTTTACCGTTTATTGTTGCTCGTAGTTAAGTAGTTAATATATAACATTCGGTAATGGGCAGGGTATTAAACCCAACGTGTAAGCCCACTACCAAGGCATTAATGCCGGTTTGTTTAGCACTATATAAGTCTCTTCCATGCCATAGAAGAGGTGGGTTAGTCATTTACATAATACAAGTTCATTTTCTCTCTCTAGAAAGTTCTCTCTCACTTTCTCACTCTAGAACTTGGCTAATCCACTAATCATCTAATTGTGTTATGATTTCCAATATCCTATAATTGGTATCAGAGCACATGGGATGATTAGCTAGATTGTGTGTGTGTTTTCTTGGTTTGTTTAGATCAAAAGTTTAGTTTTTGAAGGTTTTTAGTCTTTCTCTTAATTTTCTTTGATCTTGACGTTTGTGATGTTAAAGTTCATGTTTGTATAGTTGCTATAGCTTTCTAGTACCAAGTTGTGCAAAAGAAACCAAGCAAAAATGTTCAAAAGGATGATTTTTAGGTGTTTTGAGGTGAAAAAACCAAACTTTTCTATGTAGCGAGTTAAGTTACTGTTTGAAGATCTTTGCAGCGAGTTAGGGTACTGTTTTGGCGACTTGTTAGAATAGTACACTGTATGTCAGAAAGTACTGTGTCAGGGACTTGTCTTCTTGTGAAGGTAGCAAGTTAGGCAGCGAGTTAACGTTTCTTGCAGGTAGCGAGTTGGATCTAGCGAGTTACAGGTAGCGAGTTGGATCTAGCGAGTTACATGTTAATTAAAGACTATTTTCTAGCGACTTGTAAACAGGAATGCTGTCCATTTAATTTCTTACTAGCGAGTTGTCAAGTCTCTTCCAGCGAGTTATGTATAGCGAGTTACATGTTAATTGAAGACTATATTCTAGCGACTTGTGAACAGGAACACTATCCATTTTATTTCTTGCTAGCGAGTTGACAAGTCTCTTCCAGCGAGTTACAGGGCAGCGAGATATGGAATTTTGGACTTTTGGACTAAATTTTTTCAAATTGATTTATTTCAACCTGTAATCCTAACAAACTTAAACAACAATTCACCATTTCATACAATCCATCACCACTTTTAACTTACAATCACTAATCGTTGTTCGATCAACTTAATCATTTCACAATCAATTAAGATGGCTAATCTTTCGGAAGATATCCAATGTGTCAGTTCCGATACCCGACCACCTATGCTTGATAGGAATGACTTTGCATCATGACAACAACGCATTCGTCTGCATTGTCGGGGTAAAGAGAATGGGGTGAATATCCTAAAATCAATTGATGAAGGACCATTTCAGATGGGGAATTTTTGGGAAACACTTGCTAAAGGGACTGAAGGTGCCCTACATCTAGGTCCAGAACGACCTCGGGTCTATTCTGACCTTACACCTGAAGATAAGGAAAGGTACAACGCTGACATTCGGGCAACAAACATCCTACTTCAAGGGTTGCCAAAGGACATCTACACCCTTATTAATCATTATACGGATGCAAAGGACATATGAGATAATGTGAAGATGCTCATAGAGGGTTCAGAATTAACAAAAGAAGACCGTGAATCACAACTGTATGATGACTTTGAACACTTTCGTCAGCACAAAGGAGAGACTATTCATGATTACTATGTCCGGTTTGCAAAACTCATCAACGACACGAGGAACATCAAGATGACCATGTCCAGAATGCAGTTGAACTCTAAGTTTGTTAATAACATGTTGCCAGAATGGGGTAGATTTGTAACAGCAGTGAAACTCAACAGAGGTTTGAGGGACTCTAACTATGATTAACTGTATGCTTATCTAAAGCAGTACGAGGCGCATGCCAATGAGAACAAAATGATGTTAGACCGATTCACTCAACACGCTATTGATCCTCTCGCCTTGATGTCCAATGTTGCACCTCAGCAGTACTACTCACAATCATCTACAACTCTACCTCCCACATATGTTCCACCATACTTTGCGAACAACACTCAACTTGATTTGGGTCTCTCTCCAACGGATAACTTAATTGAAAACTTAACCAACATACTTGACCTACTCACCTAATCATACAAAACATACCTACCTCAAACAAACAATCAACTCAAAACTTCATCAAATATAAGGAACCAAGCCACAGTTCAAGACGGAAAGGTTGTGGTTTAGAATGTTCAGGGTTGACAGAATAGAGGTCAAGGGAATAATGCACGGGGTGTAGGTGCAGTTAGATATGGGGGAGCTCAGAACAGAGTTGGGAATGCAAATCCAGGTCAAGCAAAACAGATTAAGTGCTACAGCTGCAACGGTATATGCCACATAGCAAGGAACTGCACTCAGCCCAAGCGGCCATAGAACTCCGAATACTTCAAAGACAAGATGTTGTTGATGCAAGCTCAGGAGAATGGGGTAGCACTAGATGAAGAGCAGTTGCTGTTTCTTGCAGGTGGATAAGACAATGCTGTTGATGAGGATGTGGATGAGCAACCAGTGTATGATTTAGCACTCAATGTGGATAATGTGTTTCAAGCTGATGATTGTGATGCTTTTGACTCTGATGTGGATGAGGCTCCTACTGTACAGACTATGTTCATGGAAAATCTATCATCTGCAGATCCTGTTTATGATGAAGCCAGTCCGTCTTATGATTCAGACATTCTATCTGAGGTACACGATCATGATCATTATCACGATGTTGTTTGTGAACATCATGAAGTACACGAGATGCATGACGATGTACAACCTAACTATGTTGTTGACTCACATGCTGATTATACGAGTGATAGTAATATAATTCCTTATGATCAGTATGTAAAGGACAACGCAGTGCCAGTTGTACAAAGTAATGTATCTTCTGTACCAAATGATGCATACATGATGATGTTAAATGATATATATGAATCATCTGCCAAATGTGTCTCTGTAACCACACAGAACAATGTAATTGATAATTCATTGACTACTGAACTTGCAACATATAAGGAACAAGTTGAACTGTATGAAAGACGGGCCAAGTTTGAATTAACAGAAAAAGAAAAAAAAGATTGATGAACAATTAAGAATAGTTATAACTGACCATAATATTAAGGAAGAAATTTTGAAAAAGGAACTTCATTCTGTAAAAATGCAACTTACCTCTACCGTTAACCATAACAAGTCAATGGTATAAGAAGTTACGTCTTTGAAAAAGGATTTTAAACAGAAAGAAAATAAATACCTTGAAGAATTTTTCGACATGAAAGCTTTAAAAGAAAGGCCGAGGATAAATTATACAAACAAGACCTGTCTCTTCAAAAAGTTCACATGTTGTGTAAACCAAAGCCCTATTATGATGAACAGAATAAGGTAGTTATTGGCTACAAGAACCCCTTATGCCTCACCCGTGCAAAGCAAGTTTAGCCATGAAATTATCAAAACCAATCATGTCCCGGCCATAGTTCACAACTCAGAGGATACCCTAGAGATAGCTGAAATCACTAGGAAGAAAATGAATGACAAAATGAAAGACCCAGAGTGTGTGAAAAGAAAGTTAAGATTGCACCACATGATTACTCGAAAGAGAATTATTTAGTGACTTTCACACCACAGAAACAATTGACCCTCGAGCAGATATTTTGGTCTAAGGATCTCATCAAGATGAAAGCAGAAGCTCTGAAAGAGCAAACCACAACTTCACGACCAATCAAAGCGTTGATGATGTATCCTCCAAATACACCTGCAACGCTTATCCCTAGGTTGCTTCCAACAAAAAGTCAAGTGAAAATTAACATTTTTGCACTTATACAACTTTTTTTGGAATTTGAAAAAACCTATAAAAAGAGAATTACACCAACTGGGCTCACTAAAGGGGAAAGGGGTTTTGAACAAACCAAGAAATTCTATCTCACCGAAGTCATTCCATTTTTCAAAACACTTAAAGATCATTTTAAGGGTATTCAAAAGGCTCTCACTAAAGAAATTAAAGAAATGAAAGAAATTTTTGAAGAGTTGGAAGCTGGGGTTGACCAAAATGTTGTTAATAGGAAGCATGATGAGATTGAGCTAAAAAATCTTCTCATTGCAAATGACAATTTAATATGCTCTGTATTGATTGTCCAAAGATAGTTGTTTTATATTGCAAAAATTCTGTGCTTACTATTCTTAGATTACTGAAATGAATGATGACACCAATGATTGTTCATGCACGTTGTCTGGAACTGAAGCAGAGCTTTTAAATTTGTGAGAGGTTCAAAAAGTTAATCATATGAATTAGTAAAACATTTCCAATCTTGATGGTAAATCTGATCTCTGTTGTTCTACTTTACAGATAAAGTATCAAAACCTAAAGAAAGTTTTGGAAACAACACTTCTCACCCGCTCGGATGCTCTGATTTTGACTCGTCTTTGTATAGAAAAAAAATGAAAGCTTCAATTTCAAGGAAAGGACAACGCCATCAAAAAATTAAGAATGCAAATCTCTCAATTAAACGAGACCCGTAGTGAAGCAGACCGTACTCTTGATTTCAAGGCCTTAGATTTTCAGATCACTCAATTAACTAAAAAAGTCGCCGTTCTCCAAGAACAAAATGAGCTTTTTAGGGCTGAGAATGCAAAAATTAAGCATCATTATAAGGAACTGTATGATTATATTAAGATCATGCGTGCTAAACATATCGAACAGACAACTGCCTTGTTAACTGAAAATGAGAATCTGAAAGTGTAGAATACGGTGAAAATTGGAAAATGGTCACCTATAGGAAATTCTGTAAAACCAAGAGTTCTTGCGCCTGGTAAGTATGCTATAGATGTTGAACCCATTCCCCCTCTCAATAGGAACAATAGGAAAGTGCATCTAGGTTATCTCAAACACCTTAAGGAAAGTGTGGAAACCCTTCGCGAGATCATAGAGGAAGCTAAGGTTGAAAGACCGTTAGATAGCTCACTTGCATATGCTTTCCTTTACACTAAACACTCTCAGGAATTGTTAGAATATGTGATTGGCACTTGTCTGAAAGTACTTATATACAGAGAAAACAGCATTGCCTCTAAACCCTTTAACTAGGAAAAAGCAAGTTACTTTTGAGGACCAATGTGAAACGTTAAATAATAACACACACAAACATGTAGAGCAACTAAACATTCCGAAGACTAATGTCCCTGTGCCTCCATCTACAAGAGTAAACCGTTGCACTGATGCTAGCGGATCACTCGCCTAGAGCATACAAGGAAAAATAAGATCTCGCCAGCTAACAGTGTCAACAAGAAGAAAGTAGAAGAACACCCTAGGACCAATAAGTCTAGTCTGAAAACCACGAATCATGTTGATTCTAGTATTAGCTCTAAGCGTAATGTAATTAATTCAAATTCGAATTCTGTTTGCCAAACATGTAACAAATGCTTAATTTCTGTAAATCATGATGTGTGTGTGGTTTATTTGCACTCTTTGAATGCATCCCTCTCTGTTAAAATATGTTAGCCTTTGGCCAAAGTTATGCAAAGTTTGGAAACCTACGCAAGCTAAGCAAATGTGGAAAGCAGCAGGAAAAATGCCTACCAGTGTTAGTTATTAATGGAGGCCCACGGTGTAACATTTCTCATTTTTAGGTCATTTCTCGACTCAATTATTTTCATTATTTATTTTTAGGGTTTTATGCGTTCGCTTTTAATTATTATCTTATAGTCAAATTGCGTAAACTAAAAATCATCATTCAACGTAAACGAACACCAAACAAGTTCAAGTTTACATCAAGCAAGTGTTATATGATTATTAAGAGTATAATTTATAACTTTCATTAATTTTTTTTTTATTGGTTACATAAAACGCTTACGTTTCGCAATAAATTACATTTAGGCATACCTGAAAGTACCTATACCTATCTATACTCAAACCAATACCCACAAATATATCCAATATATAAAAATTAACTCATTTATCAATTTATAAATCCATAGGGCCGGATGTGTGTGTATGTACACACTTGAGAAATTAAATCAATTCACTAGTTACTTCCATAACCCCACCAATAGTACACCATTGGACCACTTCACTAGAAATTTATTTATTTGTGTACCTTAGATCCACCCATTCGTCCCATTTTCTTGATGGAGCGATGTGGTGTGTACAATTTCTTACATGTCGTACACAAAAACCGATCCTTCACCCTTGGATTTGTTAAGGGTTGTTTCCTACAAGTAGCAAGTCTTAGGACATATTAACACATACATATTTCCTTATCAAGCAAACAAGCATAATTCTCTCTCAAAAACCAACCCAACCCATGGCTCAATTTATTTAGCTAGGGTTTCTATTCAAAATTCATCCTATAATTATTCCAATCATTCAAGCATTGATTCTAAGCATATCTAAAGTCATTCAAGTGTATTGGAAGCATTGGGTTGATGATTTATCAAGAATCACACAAGAAACTAATTAGGGTTTGATCTTGTGATTGATACTTTGGGTTTAAGCTTAAGTAAAAGCTTGTGTTCTTCAATCCTTTACATTTCCATAAGGTCTATTTAAAGTTTAAAAATTCCATTCATTCATTAAATTATGTACATGCTTGCTTATATATATTAATCACCACCTAGCTTATTTTCATGAAATTATGAGATATTACAAGGATAGTATAATTCGAATTTATTTATAAATATGGTGGAATAACACTTAAAATGGAAGTACATATTATATATAAGTGTTAAATAATTTATGTGGTTAGTTTATGAATTATTTTGTGTTGAAAGTTTTAATTACAAAAGGTTATGATACAAATACTTTGAGGACACTTACGCATGGGGACCAAATATTTATGACCAGATTTTTAGAGGACTTAAAATATTTCAAGTTAGCTATTTATAAGTAGAGGAATTGTAATGGTTAGCAAAGTGAAAAGTATATTAAAACAAGTGTTAAAATTAAATCATCGTCAAAACATAAGAAACCTTACTGTTTGTTTTCGTCTATATTAAAGGGTATACATTTTATATTTTATTTAATTAGTACTTATTACAAAGATCGTAAGCATATAAGAAACTTGAAAAATCGATCAATAACGAAAGAGATATGACATTTTTAAGTTTACAATAATTAAATCGATAAAAGTATTTTTATAAAAGTTATTTTATAAAAATATTTACTGTTTCAGATTTGATATATTAAGGGAGATATTTTATATAGATAGTACTTTTCAAATACGAATCCATACATGTAAAGAACAAGCGAAACGGATTAAATATAGTAGTTGTGACTTTTGGAGGTTACGAAGATATAATTTATATAAAGTCGTTTTCTGTATAATTTTATAAAACAATTAAAACTACTATTCATTACGAGCATAAATATTATAAATATAATATTTTGATATATTTTCTTTATACGGAGCCATGGATATAAATAACGTGAAAAACAGAGTTTAAACGATAAAGATACAAGGTTATAAAACCGTATGCACTATCTTTACTTTTGTGCACTATTTCATAAAAAAACAATCTAAAATACCAATTATATAAATATCATTATCTAATCAATAATCATATTAAAATATGTATTATCAACAAGCAATCAATTGTGAGACGAAAACCACACTTTATTTTACAGATACAAATACAAACACCTTTATTCAATAAAGTACGGTTTAAACATTGTTTTGACATTTAAAACTAAACAAAGAGATTAGGTGGTGGTGTAACTATATAAAGTGTGATGCATTTATTAAGTATATTGTACTATACTGTCTATATTTAATTAGTTGCATTCGGTGTTATCAATGACGTTTCCATTAATTTGATTACATACATATGTTTATTTACTAAGGTAGCTAATAGCCTCACATTTTTATTTATACAATGATTACTACTTTTGAAGGTGAGAAACAAGCATTATTTTACAATTGAACGTAAGTGTATATTTTATCATGATTACGTGTTTGTCTAAGTAGCGATAACCCACTGTGCCCATTATCATGAATTGTCAATTACTTCGTGTGTTTGGTGTAAGCGCGAATGTTATAAATAGATCTATTTGGGATTGACATCCCCATTCGGGTGAGTAGCTCTCACTGTGTCGGTCTACCAGACAACGAACGTATACCATGTAGGATTTAGGATGTTTCGGGTTAGAACATCATCAAGGGCAATGTTGGCAATTTATATTGCAATTCATACATGTCGAGCTTCAGTGTCATGAGCTTAGGGAAACGTAATTACACTTTGTGATGTTTGCATCTGTTGCATTATCATACACTTGGAAATCTTGCGGTCCTACATTATATTTACATAAACCTATGAATTCACCAACTTTATGTTGACGTTTTAAAGCATGTTTTTTTTTTTTTCTTTTTTTTTTTATTTTTTTCTTTTGCTTTTTTTTTTTTTTTTGATCCCCTTTTTTTTTTTCTTAGGCAATGAGGTACGAGGTGCTAAGGATACATTGGGGATAGTCTTTTGGGGAGTCATGCATTAAAGATTTTGAATCATTACACCTTGGGATAATTGTTATGATCTAAAATCTTTGTTATCAAATGTTGAACAATTTAAGCTGTAGCGCTTTGTATTAAACAATTCTTAAATCCATGTATCGTATTTTAATATGACTTTTTAGAGGTCTTTATTCATATCTTGTGCTATTGATCTATGAAGTAACGCTCCCGGACTTATTATTCTGCTGCGACCCAATTTAGGGGTGTTACAGATTGGTATCTAGAGCCAAGGTTATGAGATCAGTCAATGGTTTTAATTGGACTATAACGGTTTTCAAACATTGCATCATTACAAAGGTGGTTTTCAATGGGAATTTACTTATAAATGTCTCTGTTGCATTAGTTGGCATTACTACGTTGCTGCTTTATGCGTTTAGATACGTGTATATAATATATTAAGTATCTTATTATGGGTCTTATATATGTACTAATGTAAACTTTGTTTGAGTGTTACAGATCATGTCATGTCTTCTTCATCTACAGTCACCTACACGTCTGTCTACACTAATTCCGAGCCAGGGATAGTCTTCTGGGGAGCTGATGAGGAGCTGTCTGATGGAGGTTCTCCATGAGTCATCATATACGGATACGATGGACTCCCTATGCATTCGGTAGCCTAGTCATATCCGGACTATGTGCCAGGACCTGAGCACCCACCATCTCTGGATTATGTGCCCGGTCCTGAGCACCCATCTTTACCTGTCAAGGTACCATACGTACCTGAGCCTGAGAACCCCTAGTACTTAGTGCCATCCAATGCTGAGAACCCTTGGTAGGACTCTGCCTCTATCTTGCTGATGCCCTACCTACCCGCTTGTCGCAGGCTATTGTGGCAGACTCGATCTGGCTGAGGATTCAGAGGAGGACCCCGAGGAGCATCACACTGACTATCATGCTGATGGAGGGGATGATGATGATGAGCCCTCTGATGACGACGACGATGATGATGATGAACCCTCCGATGACGACGACGATGATGATGATACTGATGACGAGGATAAGGAGCCCTTTGAGGACGAGGAGGAGGAGGAGCACCTAGCTCTGGCCGACTCTTCTGTTGTACCTGTTGTTGACCCTGTTCCCTAATTTGGGGATACAGAGGCAGCAGGGCATTTGAGGCACCGCGGCAATCATGTCGCTGTCATTTCGAGACAGATGTAGTATGCACCTTACACATAGATCACCTCAGATATGGTCCCCTTTGCTCAGATACGTCGACGTTGGGCACGAAAAAGACTGTAGACTTGAGCCACCTATGTCACCATCCATGGAGGCACGTATTGTTGTATGCTGTCGCACCTACACCACTATCACCACCACCATCTCCACTATCACCTTGGTCATCTCTACTACCTCAGATCCCCTCACCACAACTACCACCTCTACCATCATCACTACATTACACTCCGTGTAACCAAATCGTTTCCATATGCCTTATCTCTCCTACCACCACATACCAGCCCCCCCCACTATCCTACACCCACCCAGTCGACCATAAGGAGGACATTCCTAAGGCCGAGTTACCACCTCGTAAGAGGTTATGTCTGACTGCTCCCACATCGAGGTATGAGGTAGGGGAGAGTTCGACTGCTGCTCCTAGACCTACTAGAGGTCATAGAGCAGATTATGGGTTTATCAGCACTACGGATGCCAATGTCAGATGTCAAAGAGCCGAGGAGGTCGGCAATGGCATTAGGGATCTTTGTGTAGACCCGACAGAGGCTGTTTAGGAGGTAGCACCGATGACCCTCGAGGGGGTCAATACTAGAGTAACCGAGCTTGATGCGGTTCAGGAGAGGAACATGGATTATTTATGCTATGTTAGATGGTACTAGGATAGGTAGACTTGGTTATTTCAAAGAGTTGATGGATTCGTCGAGGATAGACAGTTTTACTATGAGACTGCACGACTATTGGATCGAGAGGCCCTCGTTTCCCGAGAGGCTTGTGCACATTTCGTTGGGTTGAGTTCGGCAGTTCACTATGAACTGCAAGCATATAGGACTCATACCCAGATGCAAGATTGCCGTATCGCCTCACAGGAGTCACTAATGATGACATTGATTGCATAGGTTTCATCACTAACAGGGGAAGTTGTCGCGGGCATTTAGGACAGATTAGGACTTTAGGCTAGCCGATCAAGCTCATGCAGTATGTTCCTGAGGGCGCTGGTAGTTCTGCCTAGGTTTAACATTTTCATAGTCATATTCATAGTATCATTTATGTTAGCCGGCTAGTTTATGGGTTTTATACCTAGATAGTCGTGTAGGATTTGTATTTTCATTTCTTGTATTAGACAATCATGTATGTTTATCAAGGTAAATATATGATGTGTTGTCTTATGTCATGTCGATAAATCTCAATTCTGTTATTGTATTATGGATCCTTATGTAATGAACAAGTATTTTGTTAAATCCAATGTATCTTTTTAAAACGACACGTTTAGTGGTCGTTCTCATATCTTGTGCTATTGATCTATGAAGTAACGCCCTCGGATATTCAACATTCCGCTGCAACCTAGATTTGGGGGTGTTACAGTACCCATGTCATGTTGTGATATTTATGAAAACTCACGTGTTTTATATTGTTGTGATTAGAACAATATGCCGCCAAGAAGATCCTCTGCTACTGCAAGGGCTGCTGTTGCTACTGGTGCGGCTGCTACCCCTATGATAGTTGCTGCTGTTGAGCAACTAATCGAAGCAAGAGTGTCTGCGGCACTTGCTAATCATGAAACTCTTCGAAATAGCACTAATGGTCATGGCGACGGAAGCCACAATTATGAAACTAGAATTAGAGGAACTGTACGTACTCCCCGTGAGTGTATGTACAAGGATTTTCTGAATTGCAAGCCCCTTACTTTTAAGGGTACTGAAGGAGTGGTTGTGTTATCACAATGGTTCGAGAAGATGGAATCAGTATTCCATATCAACAATTGTGTTGTGGAGAACCAAGTTAAGTTTGCCACATGCATTTTCCTTGGAAATGCTCTAACATGGTGGAACTCCCACATGAAGACTGTCACTCAAGATGTTGCTTATGCTATGGACTGGAAGGCACTAAATAAGATGATGACAGTCAAATACTGCCCAATGGGTGAAATCAAGAAGTTAGAAATTGAGCTCTAGAACCTAAAAGTAAAAGGTACTGATGTCGCAAGTTATACTCTGCGTTTTCAAGAGCTTGTACTGATGTGTGGAAGGATGTTCCACGAGGAATCGAAGGAAGTTGAGAAATATGTTGGTGGGATTCCTGATATGATTTAGGGAAATGTAATGTCATATCAACCCACGACGATGGAGAAAGCAATTGAGTTTGCCAATGATCAGATGGATCAAAAAGTCCCCACTATTACTAAAAGGCAAGCTGAGCAGAAGAGGAAGTTAGAGTTTAATGTTGGAAACAATCAGGGACACCAACAACAAAACAAGAGACAGAACACTGGGAGGGCTTACACTGCTGGGCTTGGTGAAAAGAGGGAGTACACAGGATCATTGCCCTTGTGTATAAAATGAAACTATCACCACAAAGGTCCATGCGCCCCCATGTGTAATAAGTGCAAGAAGATCGGTCATCTGGCTCGTAACTATAGGAGTTTTGGTCCCAATGAAAATAATAACAATTGTGGGAACTTCGGGACAACTCAGAATGCTATCACTTGCTATGAGTGTGGTGTTCAGGGGTTCAGAATGACTACCCGACGCCTGAAGAAGGGCAACCGTGGTAATCAACGTGGGAATGGCAATGCACCAGCCAAGGTTTATGTGGTGGGCAATGCGGGAACAAACCCGGACTCCAACGTCGTTACGGGTACGTTCCTTCTAAACGACCGCTATGCTTCTATCTTATTTGATACTGGTGCCGATAGAAGTTTTATATCTACTACATTTAGTTCCCTAATTGATATCACACCAACTACATTAGACCATTATTATGATGTTGAACTAGCCGACGGGAAAATAATTGGGATAAACACTATCATCCGGGGTTGTACATTAAACTTCTTAGACCATCCATTCAACATCAACTTAATGCCCGTAGAACTTGGTAGCTTCGACGTCATAATCGGTATGGATTGGTTGTCAAAGTACCACGCTGTCATTGATTGTGCCGAGAAGATCGTTCGTATTCCCTGGGGAAATGAAACCTTAATTGTTCATGGTGACGGAAGTAATCAGGGAAACGGGACTCGTTTGAACATCATTTCGTGCACCAAAACTCATAAATATTTGTTGAAAGGACATAATGTCTTTTTGGCACATATTACTACGAAAGAGATTGAAGACAAGTAGGGGGAGAAGCGACTTGAGGACATACCAATCGTTCGAGATTTTCCTGAAGTATTTCCTGAAGACTTGTCGGGTCTTCCACCTACTCAACAAGTGGAATTTGAAATCGATTTGATGCCCGGTGCTGCACCTGTAGCACGAGCACCCTATCGATTAGCTCCTTCGGAAATGAAAGAGTTGTCGAAACAACTGCAAGAACTATCCGACAAGGGCTTTATAAGACCCAGTTCCTCACCTTGGGGAGCTCCGGTCTTGTTTGTAAAAAAGAAGGACGGGTCATTCCGGATGTACATCGACTACCGGGAATTGAATAAACTGACGGTGAAAAATCGTTATCCTCTCCCAAGGATTGACGATTTGTTTGATCAACTACAAGGATCCAGTGTTTATTCAAAGATAGACTTGCGATCGGGTTATCATAAGCTTAGAGTACGAGAAGAGGATATTTTAAAGACAGCATTTAGGACTCGGTATGGTCATTACGAGTTCCAAGTTATGCCATTTGGTTTTACAAATGCACCTGCAGTATTTATGGACCTTATGAACCGAGTGTGCAAACCATACTTGGATAAGTTTGTAATTGTCTTTATCAACGATATACTAATCTATTCAAAGAACAATAAGGAGCATGAAGAGCATCTTAAGGCAATTCTGGAATTGCTCAAGAAGGAAGAGTTGT